>JAYMTA010000067.1:0-46808 GCA_036897625.1 Pelargonium cotyledonis
ATTTGACAAAGTAGGCCTATTTGTACATTTAGCAAAAGTTTATGTATCTATTTATATAAAGTTTTATAAAATGGATCTATTTGTACATTTAGTGAAAGTTCATGTATAAAATTTATGTATGTCTCTTAAAAAAAACATGAGAGAAACTTCAAACTCGACAAAAAGTGTCACATCGTCATGTTGGTGTTTAATGTTTAGCACTTGCTTAACACTTTTCACGTCAATACTCTCTTGATAAATAATAACGGGAGATGAGCTAAAAAAAAAAATAACAATAACAATATGAGATAAAATGTGTGATAAATGATCTGAACATTAGGTTTCCATACGGTTAGCATCTCCTCTTTAACACCTCTTACTCTAATACTTGATTAAAATCTCTTTGGAAAGAGCTCTAAAACTTATTATTCAAAAAGTAAATATGAAATTGTTCTAATCATATTATTCTAAAAGTATTAGTCCAACAAATGACAAAATCAAATAATAACAATGGAAAATTTTATAAACAAATAATCAAAATAATATTTGATTCTCCAGATTAGTTTATTTATTTATTTTTTAATTTTGTATATGTAATTTATTTAAATAATCACTTAAGCTACAATAAAGTTGTCTATTGGCATACGAACTCGCGGGCACCCGCAGCTCGATCCGCAATTTGGCGGGGTCGGATTGATTAGGGCAACAGTATGATCCGGGTGCTTCGGGTCGGATTCGCAAAATAGGGTCAAACCGGCAGGGAGACTCCACGGCAAAAGCACAGTGTCGCTCTCACGACGACAAACCATAAACCCTCCCCGTTTGATATCACAGCCGGATCGTCACCGCTCCACGTATTCCGAACTCACCGTCCCATCTCACATCCGAAACTCACTGCCAGTCCCTCTTCATCTAACCACCGGCATCGGACTCTCTGCCCGGAATCACCATCTCACTCACGGCTTTCATTTCACAAGGTAATTTTTGTTGTTGACTTGTTGGTTCTATTTGTGTGAATATGGTTACTGATTGATGGCCAAATTTTGATGAATGGGGTAAATTTCTTGTGAATATTGGTTCGTACTGTGTAAATTATGTGAATATTGATTCTGAAATTGTTGGTGTCAGTTGTTTAATTAGTTTGAGAAGTAAATGCTGTTGCAATTTTGTTGATAAAAAATGGTTGAAGTAGTAAAACTGAAACCCCAATATTGTTCTGGTGCTTTATTCATGGTGGCTGATTGCCTTTGTAGTAAAACAAATGGACTTTCTTTATTTCATTCTTTTTAGCTTTTGCTATCCTCAAGTTCTTAATAAGCTTTAGAAATTGCAGTTTTATCAGCTACATTTGTCATTAATGATGCACCAAATCAAAAGATCAGCATTAACTATCAGGAGCAGATTGTGTGGCATTTCGAAATTCCCCAGTGATTTGTGTTCCATTGTGGGGAGTACGCCTGCAAAGCATGTATCTGATGTGAGATTGATTGGGTTTTCATCAGTAGCGTCAGAGGGTATTTCATCTGAGGTATGTTTGCTTTCTTTTCTTATCAGTGGGTATAAGCCTTCTTGTGTTTTGTTGCTCTTCATTTGTATGAGCTCTCATGTACTCCCTTTGTCCGAAAATGAGTGTCCTAGTTTCTATTTTGAGAAAAATTTAGGAAAAGTTACCTAGTGTGGTATATTTACTCTTGTATCTTCGTGATCATATGTTACAACAAACTTTAGGGATACTAACTAACTTAATTTTAGGATGTTGGTGACAATTCATGCACAACAAACTTTAAGGACAGAGGACACTCATTTTGGTACGGAGGGAGTATTACTTATAAATTACAAACTATTCAAGTGGGAATGTTAGGTAGTCTCATCAATGGTGCAAGGTGTAGCAGCAGTTGTTGTTGAAGTTGCCCGTATTAACCCTGACTGTATTCTCTCAATTATTGATGGTTTAGTCATCTGCTTAATTCACTGCAAATATGCTAGCATACTTTGTCACTAACACTTATGAAATTTGTAATTCTTGATAATTAATGCTTAAACTTGATTTTGATTTGTGTGGTTTCTATTTTCTAAGTTTCTGGCTGCGAGGAACATATAAAACTAAGTATGAAAGGCTTCTCTCACATACCAGACTGTGTTCTTTATGCTTTGAGTATAGCACCGACTAAATCATTATATCTATTCTTAACATCTTCGTTTTTTAATGCTTATATGATATAATATATCTATTGTTTGAAGTTCACTAGTGTCAGAAAAATGTCTGTATAATCGGTTGTAGGGGGTTTCATGGAGTTCATACATTTCCAAAGGTTACGCCTCACTGAGTGATTTGAATTTTGAAACTATAAATCCCACATGAACCTATCACAGACTTCACAGTGCCACCTGGCTTGCAGTAGATGAATTAACCTTCGTCCCTTCTTTGTCCATCATACCATCCAAACTAATGTGACTTAAATCATGCTCAATCTGTTAAATTTTCTTACAGCGGATCAAATAAATGAGGCTCATGACAAGAGTAGCTGACAAAGGAAAAGTCAAAAGACTGCTCCAGTCTTGACAATATTGAGACTTCAGATTTTCCTAGCATAACCTGCCTTTTATGCTAGATCCTTTTTGGAACATGAACATAAAGAACTTTGTGCATTGGCTGTTCATACTACCCTTATTTTAACAGTTATGAGATTTTGCATTGTGCACATTGACTACATAGTTAGTAACATAGTATGTACTAGTATTAATGTCCTTATCACAATTGTATTTTTATTAGGGGTACCTTTATGTTCAATTTTTGTTTGATATGATGCAGTTGCCAGCAATATTGAAATCAAGTTTTGCCAAACAATCCAGTCATGATTATGATCGTATCACTAAGGTGCAAGAGTTGGTAATTCAGTTGTTATCCATTTTCATTTCCCACAATCGCTTATCTGGACTAATTTTTCTTCGTTTCATTTTCAGAACCTTCTTGGAGCAAATGGTTAGTTATTATTATACCTTAATGTATATATCCATCCATCATTGGTTAGTGCCTGGAGAATGTACCTGGCTAAACAAATGAGTGCCTAGAATGTACCTTTTCTTCCTTCAAAAATACATTATAAATGAGTATAAAAGGAATTCTTCGGTTCAGCCAGGGAGGAGTTGTTAGCTATTTGAATGAATCAATTGTTTAGTTAGGTGCTCAATGTTGATATTCAGATTTAGCAGAAGGTATGTAAAACCACCGGTGAGGGAGAAGTGGGGAGGGACAAATGACACATTGATTGGCTATTTTTTATATTCCATTGTTTTGAAATTGACGTTTGATGGTGATGCTTTGCAGGAGTTCCTGCTTTATATAGAGGGCAGCATGCTGGAGAATATATGCTTGGCTCAAAGTCATCATTCCTACTGACAGAGAAAAATAGAGCAAATATAATGAGTCGTTCCTTTGCAAGATCCTTGGCATCGACAGCTTCTAAGGAACCAGGACACAAGTCATCTCAGGTTTGAGTCTAAATTGAGGATTTTCAACTTATGCATTTCCTTTACGTGTATGTCCTACGGGTGGGTTAGTCATTTACAGCTTGGAGCCTTTTCATTGGGAGAAACTAACCAGCTAATGAAGTTTTTCCTCATTTTAGATTCTCTGCATTACCATAATCCTTTAGTTTTGTACTTTATATCTCAATTTCTCTCATGCTTTTCCAGACGAAAAAGGACATAACAACTGTTGGGGATCCCTTTGATGCTCCCACGTACAATATCCCAGATAAGCCAGTCACATTTGCAGAAGGGGCATCCTATAGTGTTATCATTCTTGCTGGCCTTGGAGTTGCAGCTGCTGCAGCATATGCTGTTTTTAAGGAACTTATATTTCAACCAAAAGAGTAATATTTTGATTTTTTGGCTGCACCGTACTAAATGGTTTGAATTTTGAACAGTGAAGTTCTTGAGTTTCACCCTGACATGAAATTCTTTGGCCTGTTGTAGGTACAAGATCTTTAACATGGCTCTGAAAAGGATTCAAGATGACAGTCAGGTATGCAAATATTGTTTCTTTGTCCTGGGTATATAAAATTCTGTTTCTAAAGAGCTTATTTTCAATTACTATGTAGACATCACTTTCAAAATGCCCCGTGCCATTATTATAAATTTTGTTGAGCTACCCTGTTGTCGTGGACTTGTATGTTAATATTTTTCATTAAAATGGAAGAACAAACATGCGTTTATAGTGATTGATAATGCTGTCCTAATTTTCATTACTGTTATATTCTTACTGGTTGAAGTATTCCACATTGAAAATTTGTTGAGTTTGAGGTCACCTCTTATACTAGTTGGACCCTCCACTTAACAACATAAGCTTTTAAGTAGGAGTGAAGTTTAACATGATATCAAAGCTTGTTTGGTCTTGGGACTGTGTGACCCATTGTCACCCATGTGATTTTTGGTCTACGTTTAGAACAGCATGCAAGTGCGGGACTGCTGAAGTATCCCATATTGAAAGTGTGGAGGGGGTAAAGTTTAATGTTGAATCTAAAGCTAAAGTTTGTCATTTAGCCATATTACATACTCAAATCTGTGTGTTCTAGTATATGCTTGTGTAATCTCAGCTTTATTTTGTTTGCTCCACTCTTTGCCATGGATAGAGATTTAATTTCCATCACCTGCTCTCTTAGAATAGGTCTTTGCTAGTAAACTTTTCTTCCAGCGTGGAATCCATATCCAGAAATTATTTGTTTTTCTCATTTAGGTATATTTATTTTATTTTCTTGATATCTACATACATTTTCAGTTTGTGTAGAGCTATGGGTCTTGTAAGGAGTTGGTTCCTGAAAGTTTAAATCTTGGGTCTGTGTTTCTAGCCTTTAGTTGTTGGCTGCAAATATCAAGGGTGACTCAATGCAGGAGGCCACCAAAATGGAGTATGCGAAATGTTATTTATATACACAGTTTTACTCGTGTTTTGCTGAGTGGCTGTTTTACTGACCACAAGGTTACAAGGCGCATGAGAAAAAGCAAGTCAGAAACAAAACAAAAATTCATTCTTCTCTTCTGTTGCTTGATTCATTCACGTTCTGATTTTCGCCATGGCCTTTTATATGTTTTTTTATTTGTTCATTTCTTGGTTTTGGATATTTTGGTTAGCATATATAAAATTGATGGCACCCAAGTTGAAGAGAAGTGATTTCTTGGAGCCTTTTTGTTGTTGTTGTTGTTGAAATTCTGATCTCTGGGTTTGTTGGAGGTGGCAGTTGTGATGGAGCATATCTGACTTTGCTTTCATTCCATGTGTTGACATTTTTTATATTTTGCTTCCTATCAGGTAAGGGTGAGGATTGGATCCCCTATTACAGGATATGGTCAAGAAAGTAGAAATCGTGCTGCCCGCCAAAGAATTCCCAATAGAGCATGGACCGATGAAGATGGTGTGGAGCGTGTTGAAGTAAGTTTTGTGGTATTCGTTATGCTTATGAACCTTGTTTAGTTAATGGATAATTTCACTTACATTTGACGAATTGTATGCAGGTAAACTTTTATATTCGGGGGCCTCATGGAGCTGGAAAAGTTTTCACTGAGATGTTCAAAGACAAAGTCGACAAGCAATGGAAATACACATTTTTAATTGTGGAGATACAATCACCATCCCCAGCACAATTAATGCTGGAATCTTACATGCCTGCTTAGAACATGCACACAAAGTAGGTAGGTTTGGAACTACCCACACTATTCTTTACGCATCTTTTGATCTTTCGGAGAGAGAATCTTGTTATGTCTGCTTCGGCGGGGGTTTTGCTTTTCTACAATCTGATAGGAAACGGGCCAAATGGTTCATTCACGTTTCGCACATGTATGATTTTATAGAAATTAGGCAGCAAGAGTAACACAATGGATCCTTTTGCAATGTTTCTTCTATACATTGATGTTGGATGAACCAATAATATGAACTTGGATTTGTGCTATCTGGGCTCACTGATGTCTTGTTGGTTATGTGATTGAATCAAATTGCCTTAACTCCTGAACCAATGCCTCAACTGTCAGCCTCGGGCCTCCCAAGAATACGCTCATTATCCTCATCTTTGGACTCCGCATCTGCATACTCATTATCTACACTGGTATTCGAATTGCCAGACTCTGAGATCTCGTCACGAAGAAAAGAGCTGAGGACGACTAGGTCGTGGATGTATTTTTTTCAAAAAAGTTTATAGCAGATATGTTGCATATCTGAACCTACAAAATGTTTAAAAATTTGGGTTTAACAATAGCAAGATACGAAAGTCTCTTTGCTATCGGATATTCAGTCGAATTCAATAGTTAAATCAAACGTGACATCAACTCACGTACGAAAACACAAACAGAGTTCTCAGGAAGCAAATTCGGATCCACGTGTTTGAGAAAACACAAGCAAATGCTCACGTGTGTGTAGTGTGTACTAAGAGGGGTATAACTGTCATTATATGTAGGTCGAGGTGTGTAAAACAGTAAAAGCAAGTGAGCAACTGAGCCCAAACAAAACTCTATCTTCTTCTCCACCGGTACTTCTGCTTAGTTTTTGGTTTTCCGGAATGGCGGTGACCGCAAGCCATGTCATACCCAATCTCACAGCATTCACATGGCCCAAAATCAAATGCCCATCTCGGCCAGATTCTCAGAGACTCGGGGCCAACTTTTCGGTGAGGGGCGATGGAGGTGGCGTGAAGACTGAGAACCGAGTTGCTACGGTTAAGAACGGGAACGATTCGCTGGAGATATGCAGAGTCCTGAACGGGATGTGGCAGACCCGCGGCGGGTGGGGCGGGGCAGACAGGCGGCGGCTGGGCCAGAACCGTTCGAGACAGCCCCGTCGACGCCATGCTCCGTTACGCCGACGCCGGCCTCTCCACCTTCGACATGGCCGATCACTGTATGTCGTCTCAATTCTAATTTTGGGTTTTCTTCGGTGGTTACGTGGCCTGTTATGATTGGACTGTAATTTAGCTGGTCTTTACATTTCCATGTTGACTAACGGGACCGCCACATTACATTTGCCATAATATCCTTGAACTCTTACATATTTGTCTATTCGAACGTACTGGAAAAAGTTGTGAATTACCAAAATACCCTTACTACTTGTGAATTAATGGTGGAGACTGGAGAGCCATTGAAGTAGATAGGATAAAACATTGTGTACTTGTATGAATTTAAGGCCATTAGCAGAAATCAGCTTCCTTTGTGCTTGTGCATAGTTTGATTCCTTTACTAGCAAAAAATGGCTGAGATTTTGCACCATCCTTTCAATAAATTTATCCTCGCCCCCTTTAAACCGGAACCTGGAAGAGCCTTTGGTATAAGAAGGCTCATTTCAGTGCCGTCTAGGTGTGTGCTGAATGATGACAATAACAAGAGAGTGGTTGTGAAGAATGGGAAGGATGCATTGGATATCTGCCGGGTTGTTAACGGGATGTGGCAGACTAGTGGTGGCTGGGGTAGAATTGATTCAGACAATGCAGTTGATGCTATGCTTCGATATGCTGATGCTGGGCTCGCTACTTTCGATATGGCTGATATATGTAAAGCGCTCTTTAGTTAAACTTTACATGTAGTCTAACAGGCTAACATTGCTGAAACTGAAATGTATTGCTTATTAAACCGACATTTAGAAAACTACTATAATGCATCATGAGTTTACCGAAACACTATTAGACTGCCATGTTTTTGTGCAGTAGTTTGAATGCCGTGCTTTGGTATTTTTGTATGGGTTTTCACTTTTCACCCAACATTTAGAAGTCTGTTTGTATGGCAGATGGGCCTGCTGAAGATCTTTATGGTATCTTCATCAATCGAGTTCGCAGAGAGCGCCCGCCAGAGTTATTGGAAAAGGTCAGAGGGTAAGTTACAACTTAAAAACTACATAATTGGATATTGAAGTTATGTTCAAAGACTATTGGTATCTAGAGCACACTCTATCAGAAAACTTATCAACTCATGACAGTCTACTCTCTGATGCAGTCTTACTAAATGGGTGCCACCGCCCGTCAAGATGACAAGTAGCTATGTCAAGGATTGCATTAATGTCTCCCGGAAGAGAATGGATGTTACTTCATTGGACATGCTCCAGTTCCATTGGTATTGATTTTTTTCATTTTTTTTGGGGGTGTTGGGAAGGAGTGTGGAATTAGGAACTTGCTGAAGTTGTTGCTATTTAAGATTTGCATAAATGGAAATCTTCAATTAGCAATATCATTATGTTGTGCATCGGATTTCAGTGAAAGTTATCCCGAAGCATTTACTGGATCTGTGGTATTGACTGCAACCAAACTCGATATCATTTATCTGAAGAACAAGCATGCTCAAATAAATCCTCAAATGGTTCTTCTTGTCAACTATTATTTTAGTACACATTAAACATTCTTGAAACTTATATCTTCTAGTCTAGCTTAAAATGAGAAGAAAGTGAAAATTTTCCGTTTTATAGGAATCATATGATATTCTGATTGACTTTTTTGTCTTTTCATATCTTAACAGGTGGGATTATGCAAATTCCGCTTACCTTGATGCCCTAAAACACCTTACAGATCTGAAAGAAGAAGGTTAGGATGATCTATATTAGCATTTATTATTCTGCACACCCATATATCCTTGTTGTAATTGGATTAGTTCAGCAACTGGTGTGCAGGTAAAATCAAGACAATTGCTCTGACTAATTTTGATACAGAGAGATTACAAATAATTCTGGAAAATGACATTCCGGTTGTTAGCAATCAGGTCAGTGACTGTTTTTCTTTCAAAAGTTGCATTCATTCCCATATTGTTGATATAGTAGCTGATGGAGGGATTTTGGTTCCTTCAGGTGCAACATTCAATTATTGACATGCGCCCTCAGCAGAAAATGGCAGAGCTTTGTCAGCTTACAGGAGTTAAACTTATAACGTCTCTCTCTCTCTCTCTCTCTCTCTCAGTCTCGCACACACCGGGTCAATGTAGTGAATTGGTTTGGGCCTTCTATTGCTTTTCTCTGGCATAAATTAAGCTTTTCCTGAATAGAAATTGCATGGTTATTTTTTTAATGCAGTTATGGAACAGTAATGGGTGGACTGCTATCTGAAAATTTCCTGGCCCCCAATTTAGCCATTCCTTTTGCTGGTCCGCCACTAAACACACCATCCCTCCGGAAGTACAAACGGGTAGGAAACCAGTTTTTAAATATCACATGAATAAGCCATACATATTGAAAATAATATAGTAAGATAGGATCTAAGACATGGCTGCATGCAGTGGAGAGTATTAAGTTTTATCAGTTACATTGATATACTTCGATTTTGTTACGAATATGGCAGATGGTTGATTCTTGGGGAACATGGAGTCAATTCCAAGTTCTGCTGCAGACGCTTAAAAAGATAGCTAACAAACACGGGGTTTCAATCCCAAATGTTGCCGTCAAATACATACTTGATCAGGTAAAAACAAATCCAGTGTCCACATTTTTTTTTTGAAGTCTCTGAAATATTCCTAACTGAACAATTGTTTTTGTATTGTGTATTGGTATGATTGGTGAAATCGCAGCCGGCAGTGGCTGGATCAATGATAGGTGTAAGGCTTGGGTTGTCAGACCATATAAAAGACTCGAGTGCCGTGTTTTCACTGGATCTTGACGAGGAAGACGTGAACAGTATACGAGAGGTTTCTAGCAAAGGGAGAGACCTACTAAAAGTGATTGGTGACTGTGGAGATGAATATAGGCGAGCATGAATATGATGATGATGATACCATAATCTTTTCATTTGAAGATGTGTTACTCATTGCTTGCAAACATCTAATGCTTGTTCAGTTGTTCATTAATTAAGATTTTGATGTTATGGTTTATGAGATAGCCTACTATTTGCATATATTACTAGCCCATGTTAGGGCCCATTTTTTTTTTTTTTTTTTTTTTTTTTTAAGTTGAACTTAAAATAAACTAATTAGTTTTCTTTTTCTTCTCTAAAATTCAACAAATTCCCACAAATCCATCAAATCTACATAGAATGATAGAACCAGACAAAACCCACCTCAAAATACAAGAGTCCCGAACGAAGGAAGAAGCAAAAACCATACCATTTCTTGACAGTAGTATCTAAATATGACCATTGATGTCACTCACCAACCCAAACACGCCATTTTCAAAATGATACACAATTGATGTCACATTAACAAAATCGTACAAGTGATGTCCACTTCATTGAAAATTGATACACATATTGGTAACTAGCATTTTTGACCTAAGTACTAGTTAACACTAGTTGGTTCATTTTTCAAATTAGAAGTTCATGTATGTCATGAACAAAGTATGAAAAGAGAGATGATTTAAGCGTATATTTATGACGATAAAGTGCATATATCTTATATGACAATATTTTAATAACAAAAGTGTGATATCAATTCGTTTATCTCATACTTACATGTGTACATTTAAACACAAATACACGTAACTTGTACGTCAGATAAAGTTTCATGTACGTTCAAGCGTCTCAAAATTTGTGCACATAAAATTTAACGCACCTAATATGTTATTGATACTTTCCTTGTAATCTCAGTGTATAATTAGTGAGATGAGACATGCAATGTATGAAATGTGATTTTCTCTGATCGCTCCCTAAACCATATTTTGGAGTTACAGAGTGAATCAGTAATGGCAGTGACCGCAAGCTATGCACCACCCAACCTCACCGGGTTCGCATTGTCCAGAAACAAGCGCCCGGGCCGGCCAGATTCTCTGAGACTTGGGGCCAACTTTCCGGTGAGGTGCGTCGCCGGAGAGGGCGTGAAGACCGAGAACCGAGTTGCTACGCTTAAGAACGGGAACGATTCGATAGAGATTTGCATAATCCTGAATGGGATGTGGCAGACCAGCGGAGGCTGGGGCCAAATCGAGCAAGACAACGCCGTCGAAGCCATGCTCCGTCACGCCGACGCCGGCTTCACCACCTTCGACATGTCCAATCACTGTATGTTTGTCTAAAACCCTAATTTGTCTCACAATTGCTCTAATTCAGTACCTCTTTCAACGAAGGTTTTGACATTTCCACACTGATTTAACGGGAATGTCGTATAATTTTCTGTTTTTTGCATTGATATCCTTGGAATTTTGCATGTTTGTCTATTCGATCACACAGCAGAAAAGTTGGGTATTTGACCAAAATGCCCTCACTGCATGTGGATTTACAAATTTGAATATTTTGAATTTCATACACAATTGATGCTATTATATGAATCCTATGATTCAATATGTCTATGCTACGTAAAGTACTCATTTATATATAAGCCAAAAACACATAATCATCCTTAATCATAACTTTAAGTTCCAATTTGATTGATTTTTGACTTATTTTCTTATATTTGTTGTCTTCAATTTTATATAAAAAAAAACATTTTGTGCTTAATATGTGGATATTGTGCACAACACATGATGAGACATAGTAAATTTCAGTCAGTTTTAACCGATAACACTATTGATGCATTACACAGGATAATAAATTGCGAAATTGTTAATATGGACTGGTTATGTGTTTTTGATACATAACACAACACTGAGTATGTATGTAATTTCTAATTACCCCTTACCAATATTATAATCAATCTGTTTGTGCATGTATCTTAATCCAGCCAAGAAAAAAATTGTGCTGGAAAAATGAAAATATATTTGTAGTGCTGAAACTGAATTGTGTTGCTTATGAACAGGACATTTGGTAAACCTCTGTAAATCATTCCGAGTTTACCCAAAACTCTATTAGATTAGCAATTTTTTTATTGAGTAGTTTCAATATCATACTCCCTTTTGTTTGGTAGATGGTCCTGCCGAGGATCTTTATGGTATCTTCATCAATCGAGTTCGCAGAGAGCGCGCACCAGAGTTCTTGGAAAAGGTCAGAGGGTAAGTAACAACTTACCACTGCATAATTAGATATTGAAGTTCTGTTTCAAGACTATTGGCATATAGAGCATACCCTATCAAAAAAATTGTTAGTTCAGTATTTTATCTTAGCTCACAACTCATGACATAGTCTACTACTATCTGATGCAGTCTTACTAAATGGGTGCCACCAGCAGTCAAGATGACAAGTAGCTATGTCAGGGAGAGCATAGATGTCGCCCGGAAAAGAATGGATGTTGCTTCTCTGGACATGCTCCAATTCCATTGGTATCGATTTTCTCATATAACTTGTTTATGTTGATGCTGTTTAAGAATTGCATATATAAATGTCCTAACCTTAAACATTCTTGAAACTTATACCTAATAAAGAAATTGAAGTTTCACGGTTTTGTAGGAATCATTTGATTTTCTGATTAGTCTTTTCATATCATAACAGGTGGGATTATTCGAATCCCGGTTACCTTGATGCCCTAAAACACCTCACAGATCTGAAAGAAGAAGGTTAGGATGATCAATTGATCTGTGCTAGCCTTTATTATCAGATGTAACCTTATTTCCAGATTGCATTTGGATTACTTGTGTGCAGGTAAAATCAGGACACTTGGTTTGACAAATTTTGATACTGAGAGACTGCAACTAATTCTGGAAAATGATATTCCTGTTGTTAGCAATCAGGTCAGTGCTCTCTGTTCTCTTTGTTTTCATTCCCATATTACAGACAATGTAGCTGATGGGGTATTTTGGTTCCTTCAGGTGCAACATTCAATTGTTGACATGCGCCCTCAGCAGAAAATGGCACAACTTTGTCAACTTACCGGAGTGAAACTTATAACGTCTCTCTCTTTATTTCTCCAAGTTCTTATGCTTTGAGCCTCTGGCATCAGTTAAGGTTGTCCAAAAGTTTTTCTATGATAATTTTTTTTATAAAAATGCAGGTATGGAACAATAATGGGTGGATTGCTATCTGAGAAGTTCCTTGACACCAATTTTGATGGTTTGCCAGAAAAGACACCATCCCTCCAGAAGTACAAAAAGGTAGGATCTCAATGGCCTATTTCATGATCTGAATATTTTGTTCACTAAATATAGTTTTATCTAGTTACTCAGATTTTGTTACGAATATGGCAGATGGTTGATGCATGGGGAGGATGGAGTCAATTCCAAGTTCTGCTGCAGACACTTAAAAAGATAGCTAATAAACATGGGGTTTCAATCCCAAATGTTGCTGTCAAATACATACTTGATCAGGTAAAATCAAACTAAGTGCTCACATTTTCTTTGAAGTCTCTCTTCAGAATATTCCCAACTGAACAATTGTTTTTGTATTGTGTATTAATATGGTTGGTGAATTGCAGCCGGAAGTGGGAGGATCAATGGTAGGTGTAAGGCTTGGGTTGTCAGAACATATAAAAGACTCGAATGCTGTGTTTTCACTGGATCTTGACGAGGAAGATGTGAACAGCATACGAGAGGTTTCTAGCAAAGGGAAGGACCTGGTAAAAGTGATTGGTGACTGTGGAGCTGAATATAGGCAAGCATGAATATGATGATGGTACCATAAGTTTTTCATATTAAAATAATCTTTCTTATGGAGAAAAACATAATATTGCACATTCTGTATGAGCTGCAAACTTCTAATGCTTCCTTCGTTAAATAAGATTTTGATATTCTGGTCTATGAGGTTTGGTCTTTGCCTTAATAGATATACAGTTTTTATCGCATCTTTGTGTTAATCATAGTATAAATCCAGTATATATATACTTATGGAAAAATCGTACCTGTTCTTGGATGTTATACATGAATGAGAAAACACCAACAATTAGAGAAATTAGCAGTATCATCTGAATAAACCTTTCTAAACTTTACATTATCAGAGAAGATCAATGCTTCTTTTCTATGAATAACATGTGTATGTACAGAACAGTTGTACCTTTTTACAAACTACCATGCATCTCTGCAGCTGCATTTCCCATCTCTAAAGTGATGAAAATTGCAAGGATCTTTGACAACGAAGTTTCTGTCTATGAAGGTCGACATGAACTTACAAGCCGAGTGGCAATCTCCGCACATCCTAATACTCTTGACTACCCGAACAGGCACTCCATCGGGTAATGAAATGAGCCCAAAAGCCGCAGCCTTCATTTCAGTGTGATGAAGACCCACACCATCATATGTTTCCTCTTCTGCATCATGCAGCAGATGATTCCTATCAGCCACATATCCCATTTCTTCCATCTTACTTTCTATCTCAGCTAACTTATCTGAAACTTCAATCCTCGGGTTCTGTTCTGGAACGAACTCATAGATCTTGTTTTGTATTTCTATCCAGCTAGCACTTGTTCCGGTGACTTTATTTCTGAGTTTCATTTTTGATGCATCATCCCATTTGCCTAACATCAGGAGAACCTGCTGAAGGAGAATATTCGCAGAACGATTGCACGGATCCAGCTCAAGAAGTTTTTCTACTGCATATTTTGCTAGCTTCATGTTTCCATGTAATCGACATGATGACAGAAGAGCACTCCAAATAGAGGTAGTATCCAATGTCAATGGAATTACCCGATTGATGAACTTTTGAGCTTCTTGAAACATCCCAGCTCGCCCAAGAACATCAACCATGCAGGAAAAATGTTCCTCTGATGGCTTAATCCTGTAAACCTCTTCCATTGACGTAAACAAATGGCGCGCTTCATCAACCAGTTGCATCTGGGCGCAAGCCTTCAAGGCTGACTTGAACACACTGGAGTTCACTTCCTTACCTTTCCATCGCATATCTTTCAACAAAGCCAGAGCTTCCAAAGGATGTCCATGATCCACTTTTGCAGAGATTATAGATGTCCAAGAGAGAGAGTTCTTATCAGTTATTGAGTTAAATGCCAAAGCTGCATTGCTGACAACTCCACATTCAGAATACATTTTGATCAGAGAATTACCAACTACAGGGTCAGAGATGAGACCCCTTTTCATCATATAGGCCTGTAAATGTGTCCCAACGTTTAAAAGAACTAGGTCTCCACAGGAACTTAAAATCTCAGCAGCAGAGTATTGGTCAATATATACATGGGAAAGTTGAACCCGCCTGAGGAGTTCGAGAACCATTTCAAATTCATTGGCCTTGCAACATGACTGTATCAATGAATTCCATGGGATACCGGCATCTGAAATGAAGGAACATAGATTGAGAGCTTGCTTATGATGGCATAGTTCTGAGTAAAGGTTAATGAGTGTGCTAACAACAGAAACATTTGATCCATAACCAGTTTTCAGTATCTTGCAGTGCACTTCTCTTGCTCTTCTGATATCCTCTAGAGCCAGACAAGCTTGAAGGACAGAAGTGAAGGTGAACTCATTAGCTTCAATACTCTCAAACTGCATATCCCTGAAAAGTGTTAGTGCTTCATCAAACAATCCATTCCAGGAATACCCAGAAATAAGTGCTGACCATGAAGCTACCCCCGGGCACCTCACTCTTAAAAAGACCCTAAGGGATGCTTCTGGCGCCCCGAACTTGGAGTACATGTCAATCAGGGAGCTAATGACAAATGGATCGGAAGTTAAACTGAGTTTTATGATGGAAGAATGAAGGACTTCACCTATTTCAAGATCAGATTGCAAAGAGCACCACTTTAACATGCTTGCAATAATGAATCCATTGGATCTTCCTTCTTGAAGATAGTTGTAAATCTTAAGAGGAAACCTTCCCCGAGGATCGAAACTGTTGTGTTCAATACAATCAATGTACATGTCTAAGAGGGAACTAATCACATAGTGATTAGACTCCCAACCAGCTCTTAGAATATACCCATGCACCTCTTTGCCAAGATCCATATTGCCTAATTGAGTAACTGCCCTAAGAACACAAGTTAGAGTGAAGTCGTCACAGTGTGATATTTCATCCATTAGATCCCGGAACACGATAAGAGCTCCAAGGTGATGGAGGTTTTGAACATAACCAGTAATGACTGTGTTCCAAGAAACCAAATCTTTCACAACCATCTGATCAAAAACTTGTCTCATCCCCTCCAAATTGCCACATTTTGCATAAAAATCCATTAGACTATTCTCCAAAAACAGGCAAGACCCCAAACCCATTTTAATTATAGAACCATGTAGTTGGCCTCCAATTTCAGGACATTTCAAGCTCCCACAGGCTCCAATAGCCATTGAAAAAGCAAATGCATCTGGTTCAACTCCATGGGAAATCATATCCAGGAAAATCCTCAACCCTTCTTCCTTGTACCCATTCCTCACAAACCCATTCAGGAGTGAGCTCCAAGCTACCAAATCAGGCAATCCGATCCGGTCAAAAACAACAACAGCATCAGCAAGAGAGCCACAACTCGCATACAAATTCACCAATGCATTCTCCACAAAATCATCAACAAAACCTTCCCTTTTCAAGACATGGCCATGAACTCCCCTCCCAAAATTCAAATCCTCCGCAGCAGCACAAGCCCGCAAAGCAACAGAATAGACAAATGAATCAGGACACAACCGCCGCCGATATCTGTTATCAGATAACATGTCCCGGAACACCACCAATGCCTCGTAAGCGAGCCCGTGCTTCGCGTACCCAGACATGAGTATGGTCCAAGATATGAGCGTTCTCTCGGGCATTTCATCGAACAGCTTCTGGGCATCTCCCATATCGCCAGCGTTTACATGTAATCGAAGGTACAGGTTGAAGTAGTAAATGCTTGGTTTGGGACGTCCTTGGCAGTTACGCGAATCGGCAGCTTTCAGTTTCTTAATGCTGTCGTGCGCAATGCGGCTGGTCGGCGACCGGATCTGGGCCGGAAGATTCTGCGGTGAAGGAGGGTAAGAGAGAGTGGCGCATGGTCGCAGCGATAACATGGAAAATTGGCGGGAAGCTTTCTTTTCCGGCAAGAATCAACGGCAAAGTTTTGAGGTGGATTTGTATTTACACGGCGGAGAACAGAGACCGCTAATCCATGAGCAGATAGATAGGGTGGTTCTGATTTTGATTTTTGAAGCTCTGTGGTGGTGGTGGTCCATAGTGTAGCGAAGGCTTCAACAACAGTCGAGCTTCTTTCTAGAAGATATTTTCAGAACTGTCATTTTGTGGTCATTTGTGTGATTTTCATGTTCTTCTGTGTCAAAAGGTAAATATTGAAAGATCACAGGGCTAAATGTGAAATACACTATTAACTAGTTTTGCTGATTCCCCATTAGAGTGTGAAGTGAAAAATCCCTCTCTTTTAGTTCTCGCGAACCTTTCTGCTCAACGGTATGTATTTGTATTTTTTCTTCTTTTTCTGACCTTTGCTTCGTTTCTGGGTTTACTGTGTCGTTGATTGATCCGAAAAGTTTTGATCGCCATTTACAATTTACAGTCCGTTGGTTCGAGAATTTGTATGAAATTTCCTTCGATGAATTTGGGTTTGGGATATGCCTATCAAGTGTTTGATGAAATGCCACACTGGGAAAGTTTGAGTTTTTTTTTTTCCTCCCTTTCTTAATATATGGATGGTGGATTGAGAGAATGTAATGAGATGTTGATATTACTTATTTTTTGAATTTCCCAAGTCAAGATTAAGTTTTTTTTTTCTTCTTCTAATACTTCCTTTGTACTGTGGTTTGCAGGTTTCAACTCGCTGAGGATACTTGATTGCTACCCAGTTTTGGTATCTCTAGCTTAATACAAATTAAGCAAACATGGATGGTATGCGAAAACATTATAGCACTTTAAGTTTTCTTATTGGTTGTTTTTAGAGTCAAATATTTGAAATGTGCTTGAGGCTGTGGTTAAATCAGCCTTCCGTGAGGTGTTGAGATTTCTTGTAGTTTGTAACTTAATATTTCTGTTCATTTTGTATTATTGCCAGAGCTTTTTCAGCGTAGATTTACTTCTTTCTTTTGTCATTTTTCTTTAGCTTAGAATTGACTTGTGATAACAAGTTTGTTGCATTTTGTTTGCTTCAGTTGATTCAAAAGATAATATGGAGGAGACTGTTTTGGTTGGTGATGACCTGATGACGGGGCCACCTTCACCTATCATTCCAAAAGAAATTGCTTCTCATGTGCTTGAAGGTGTTAACAAGTGCGATGGGATTTTGCGAACTCTATTTTTGTGTAAGTCTCACATTCTTGTTCATTTGGTTTGATTGATATCTTGCTCTGTTGAAATCCTCTTATATTTTCAAGAGTAACAGGGCCTATTAATTTACAAAGGTTCCTGTACTCGATGATAGTTTAATTGATGTTTCCGAAAAGCAGTGTCGAGATAAGCTATAAATGCATTTTACGAGTAGAATCAATAATCACAACTAGGTTAAACTAACTTCTACATAGGCTTCATTTGTAGATTAATAATACCACTGGTCTCAGTGACATGTGTATCAATTACCTGCTTTTGTTTAGAAACTATGTTCTCGTTTTAATGAAGTCACTGAAGAAGGCTTTATATCATTTATATTTTAGGCTTGCAGACCAATGACATTGAACCATTTTGTCAGAATGAGATTGTTTTGTACGGTCAGTGTGCTGAAAAAAGGGTGAGTGTTCGTTTTAAATTGCTGTTTGTATCCGCTCTTCGTTTGTTGAAATCTTTAATATCCAAAGAGATTTGGTATTTCTATTCAATTCTTTTATGCTTGCTAGACTAACGAAATGCAGGACAAGGAATTAAGGGAACGACTTCAAAGTAGTGAGCATAAATTGGGGTTGTCAATGCCTTTAGAGAAAGCTAAAGAAAGAGCTGCTCAACTTGAGTTGGAAGCCCAATTACTGGAGAGGTATTTTCAAAATTTCACAAATGATCATATCATAATTGAGTGTAACTATGCCATGCTTGTATATTCTCCTATGCTAATATTGACGCATAAAGAATGCCACCCCCCCCCCCCCCCCCTCCCCCCTCTTGAATCTGTTGATATCCCTTTTACCCGAGTCTGGTGTCTGCATGCTGGCTTTCCTAGCTAGCTATCATTTGGATTGGATAATGAAATTGAAAAATCACGTGTCTTATACTTGTTGACGTAAACTGTGTTATCTATACCTTGCCATAAGTTCCTGAAATAAATTTGATCATATGCATCCTACATCTTAGGCGCCTTATTCTTGCAAGTGGAGCTGAAGGCATGGAAGGATTTCGCCAGAGATGGAGTTTGCACGGGCACCTTACAGATACCAAGTAATGTCTCTCACTCGTCTTTTTACTTCTTCGTGGGCATATATGGTGGCAGTTTGTTTATCCTTTGGAATGATTGTTGTGCAGAAAAAGGTTGGAGGCTTTAAATCGAGGAATAGCTATGAGAAAAGGGGACTAATGACCGAGTCAGTTAAGGATGGTTCTCGTGATGAGTACCTGGATGGTATTTTCAGAAGCTTGGAATTAGAGAATGTTGCAGAGCCTGCGTGTATTTTTCAATGAACTCTTGTAGATCTACTCCTAATGGATTTGGTTATTGAACTTAACTTTGTGGCCTATCATGTTAGATAAGCTCATGTTCCATGCAAAAAAATGAGTGTATATTATTTGGTTATAATATATTAACCTAATCAAAATTTAAAAATAAAATTAGTTTGGTTATTTCTATTACTGGGTTAATTTGTTTCTTTTAATTATGGTTTGATTTTATTTAGAAAAATCAATAATATCAAACCAAGTGTTTTAATCTATTTTTTGCATCATTATATGAACTTTCATCCCATTTTTGTATACCAAACTAAAGTCGGAATATGTCCAACATTTAGTAATCGTGTTGCACTGTCCAACACGAATATGTCCCGTTTACGAACACACGGTAACAAAGAGGCCGTGTTGACATGACACAATTGACACAAACACAACTTCAACACATTCTACACAACAAAACCAACACATTTGACACGATATTGTCTAACAATTTGAACCAACGCGTTTGACATATAATTATGATTAATTTAAACTAATAATCATTTACATCTAGCAAGTTTATGAAATTACAAAAGAATTATTAAAAAAAAACGTGTAAATACTAAATTATACTAGAAAAATAAAGCTTTGTTTTTTTAACCGAAATAAAATAAATAAATGAAATGTTCGGTGAATAGACTGAATCGTGAGAGTGCAAACAATATTGGGCTGAGGTTACAACCAAACCCAAATGCTAATGTCATATCACTGTTTCTAATATAATTTCTTTTCTATCTTTTTATTTATTTATTTATTTATTTTTTATAATAAATTTCCTAATCTAAGTTAATTGCATCCCAAGTTAGTTTTTAAACTGAATAAAATAAAAGAATAATGTTTAAGGTTAGACCAGTATTTCCTATATTAGTTGCTTAACTTTCAAGTTAAATGCATCTCTATACTATATAACGCTCCTCACTCACTCACTCACTCACTTGTTCAGTTGTTTGTCAGAATATTGAAGATGGAGTACATTGGTCTTGCTTGCCCACCTATGGATTTTGGTTTTCTCAATGCTCCCAATTCCATACCTGCTGTTGCTTCTCACCATCACCAACAACAACCCATTGATGATTTCTCTGCTTTCTTTGACGATATCGACGACAATGGAGACTTACTGATCAAGACTCCGGTGATTTCGAAGCCAAAAGTGAATGGAAAAGGAAAGGAGTTGAAGCTACTCCTAGCATTGAAGAAGCGACCAGCGCATGGAAAAGGGAAAGAGATGAAGCTTCTGCTTGCATCCAAAGACGAGACCCAGCCGATCATCACCAACACGAACAAGGTTGCGAGCACTGATTATCAGCCATCATCAATGTCCAAGAAAAGAGCTGCTCCTGCTGTTGCTGATCATCGTCCGTCCAAGGTTTCAAAAGTAGCCGTTGTTGATCAACACAAGTTCGAACAAGCGATCATCACCAACACTAGGGTTCCGAGTACCGATCGAGCTGAGGTTCCAAAAGTAGTAGCTGAAGATGATCATGAACACAAGATTGAAGTGACCATACAGAAGGTCCTTCACAAATACGAGGAAGTTGCTCAAGCCAAAAGGAAGAGGCAAGCTGTTCTCGTTGATTACGTGCCGCCCAAGCCAAAGCCCTCATCCAATTCTTGCCGCTTCAAGTCCAAGAAACTTCAGCGACTCTATGCTGCACATAAAATATTTCGCTAATCTTGTTTATAGTTAGTTTCTGGATCTAATTTCAGAGAGCTTCATTGTCTGTAAAAGCTCCTACCCATTCATTATGTAATATAATGGTTCACTATTTCAAGTATTTGATTGCCTTGTTCTGGTCACAACACTCACTTCTTCGAATGCAAAAAATTAACAGCAATGTGTTGTTTCAACCATGATTACAAATTCCATCTGGTAAAGAAGTCTGAATTGAAAAAAATAATGGCATCTCGTGAACTTTATTATTCAATTTTTGTGCCCTGTCTTAAAACTTGGCCTATACATGTAAAATATAACAATACATGACATACAATATAGTTCTACATTGATTAACCTTAACAGTTACAAATTATGTACATTTGTCACTAAATCTCGTATAACCCTATGATTAACAGCTATTTAACTTCTAAAATCCACGAGGTGCACTCCTGGAGAAGTTGAAATTTCTGGTGTGTAGCTATGTTTAAGAAAACCTGCATTTTGCTTAGGAATTCAGTTGCGTTTTCTTTGCACCTAAATGAACCCGCACATGCACACTGCTCGGTTAGATGTGCTGCTTTAATCTGGTTGCACCGAAGACACACCAGATCCTGCAGATGATACAGCCGTTCCCTTTGCCTAACAATTTGTAGAAGTGCATTTTCCATCACCTCCCGATCGTATGGCTGAGCACACTGTGGCACAGCACACCGCCATTCCTGAGCTAGTATGGCAGAGTCACGACACAAGTCCAGGTCTCTGCAGTCGTTGCAATAGCTGCCAAACAATAACCGGTTATCAGCACAATTGCTGTACAACAATTATGTCTAAAGTCTAATTAAGAGTGCACTTCTTCAAAGTTAACCCATCCAGTAATTCCAAACCTGCAAATAACATTTGGTATGATGAAGGACGGGCAGGGATCACGAAACTCAGCTTCTGGAGCAAACTCCCTCACACGCACATATTTCAAAAGGTTCTTTCTCATCACCTGTTGAATTGAGCACATTCAATAACATGCCTTAAATAACGAAACTGCTGCAATGAGAAATTCTACAGTAGAGCATATCTTAGTTTCAATCTATGGCACAATCCTCAAGTATTACCAGAACATCGTGCTGAACATTTTGATCAAGAGCTAGAACAGCGCATATGTGCTTAATGAACTCTAGTGCAGCATCCCCAGTATGGATACTACCAGAAAGTTGTGGAGGTGCAAGTGGTGTATGCTGTTCATTCTCGGATCTGTTTGCCCCCTTCATGTGAAGAAGGGTATCACGAACAATTCCTAGAAGTTTGTCTGTGAAATAAGAGCTGATCTGTAGAACAAGTGCAAATTAACAAAAAATAGTTTATAACCAGCCTATGACAAGGAATCAGGTCGTTTGTTCATTGAGGCGAGTATCTAGACTCATACCTGCCCTTTTAGATACTCTGTCATGTGTGATTCCAGAGCCTCGCCAGCTGCAACAGTGATAGATGGAGTAGATGAGCTGCTGTCCTGCAAATTTGCTCTGATTGCAGCTTGCTTTTGTGCATAGTTCCAAGGAATATACATAAACTGAGAGACAATAAAAACAAAATGATCCTGCAAAAGATCCAAAAATCAGAAATTGATGAACAATGCATTTATGAATGAAAAGTTTGGTATGATGGGCGACTTACCTGAACTTTCTTGGGTAAGTATTCAGCAATATTCCAGCTAGACACAATATCCACTTGAGATTCATCATGAATGACTTCTTCGTCTTTGGCTGGGATTCCACCATAGTTATACTACAATAGGCAAAAAGTGAGTGAGGATACTTTATTTGGAATCGAGATGAATCAGTCATTCTATGGATTGTAAATACAGAAATATAACTTCTTTTTTTTATTGGTCTCATGATAATATGGTCTCAAAATAAGTGTCCGGACACTCAAGTAGATTAGTTTATAATGAAATGAAATGGACATCTAAGCTGACCAGGTTTTACTTTTGTGCGTTCATATTTATTCTAGTAATTAGTTAATTATGTTAACCGATCCAGACCCAGTGTAGAGATCAAAATATTGATTTAGAAGCTCAAAACGTCAGTTGGCATTCAAAATTTGAATCATTTGATGAAGGAAATATTACAAGTAAAATAACCCTAATGAAGCTAGCTAAATTAAAAAGAAACGACAGTGACAAACCTGATCCATAAATAGCAAGGAATGCCAAAACTGTAGTGGTTCCAACTCAATCCACTCAAATAGCTCCCTATAAATCAAGTAAGACACAAAATTACAAGAATAAAAACAAATGAAATTTAATGAATTCATCTTCGCCAAGCTAACCTGGTTTGCAGAGTTTTAAGTAAGCTGTCACAGTAAGCTCTAGCTGCTGGTAGCTCAACTTTTCCAGTGTCAATAATAATCTTTGAGAAGCTTGCAAATATGATAGTGGCACCCAATTTGCGTAACTCGGCCAACAAAAATGCAAATACCTTTTGCATGACCTATTATCATAAGCATACACAAAAAAAAAAAAAATGAATATCCAGTGTTTTTAAACACAAAAGAATAACCAAACTACCAAAGGTTGCTTAAATACTGTGTTGGGTACCATAAAAATATATTCAACAAACTTACATAAAACTTATTCAAACAAGAGCTTACCTTGTGAAGTATGCGGTGAAGAGCTGGGTCATGAAGTTTTGAATTTGGGCTGCAAAATAAGAGACAATAATTATATGATCTAGGTACAATAGCTGAATCTAACAAGTTCAGATACACAACCTGCAAAGCCATCGATATAGATGTTGCAATATTGCATCAGCATATACATTTCCAGATGAAACTGCATCTGTAAGGCACCTCTGAATCAACTGTTTAAGGACACGAAGTGCAGGTGCACAGGAAGTAGTCTCGTCGAAGCTACTATGTTCATTGAAATCATGTGCGCCAGAATTTGCATCCTGATCAAATCCCAACAAAGAACCTCCTTCCATTTCATTAAGTTGGTTGCTTTTCAGAAGAGCATCTACAGCCAGGTGATGTATCTGCACAAACAAATGAATATATATTTTCTTGCAAACAATCTTACTACAAAACAAAAACAAAACATAGAGCACATGATTTGAACCTTCAGCTCCACAGATATTTTTCTATAAGCTCCAGGGTATGTAAGAGCAGGTTGACAGACCTATACCAAAGAAACCATTGTTAAGTCCACTCAAGAAAACATTGGGAAAAGAGTACTAGCATACCAAGATATTGTTTAAGAATAGCAAAAGAACCCATAATTGAATAAATAAGTACAAAACTCTATTCTAGGGAGGGAAAGAAGACGGATAATTGAAGGCATAAATTGGGACTGGAAAATCCCAAAGACCATAAGTTAGTCGTATTATTTCGTGATGATGTTATCTGCTCATACAAACCTCATCAGCAAAGCATATATCTTCTTCACTAATGCCACCTAGATCTGGGACACCATCATCAGATATCCAAAGTACCTAGAAAAACATAATTCAAATAACTTAGAAGAATTGGAAGACCTGCAAAACACTTTCACATGTAAAAGAGGGCACTTTGATAAAAATGTATAAGGTTGATACTGCCAGTGCCAAGGATTTCAACCAATAGTCTTTATGACAATTTAAGATGCTAATAACATAATCAGGCTATCAAGAGACCTTAATGAGCCAAATTTATGATGAGAGATTTAAATTCGTAAGTTATCATGTAATGGAAAACCTGTTGCTGATCGCGCAAAGCTCTTGAGAAGAATATATCTGCTGTATGAATAAGCCAGTCTAGTTCAAAATTCCCCATTGGCATCTGTCCCCAGTAACAAAATTTCATATTACCGTTAACATACACATAAACAAACGAAAGTGTACCAAGGGAATAAAGAACTCACATGAGCATATCTGGAAAGAGAAATCCTCTCACTAAGCCACTGGGAAGATGCAGCACAACGTTGCATTGCAATTTTTGCTGCTACTTGTTGCCAACCAAGAACCTGTATACAGCATGAAAATAAGAAAGAGTGCATTTTACCAGGAAAATGAAGTTAATGGTTCAGAATGTAATACCTGATAGTGACTATCACGAGCATTGGAAGGAATGCTCACGCATGGGTATTCATCTAAAGCTTGTATACCCGACTTCATAAACTGAGCATTTGGGCATTCAATGACAGCAACTGTAGGTCCATGATGTTCATGCCTTCCATTCAATACCATTGAGTGAAAAGTTTAGTATGGCATGTGATAATAAAGGGATGTACAATACATCTGAAAAATGAGTTCAACAAATACGATAATCCTCTCACTGAACCAGTTTGAGATGGCTAAACAGACTATATAAGGCCTGCAACTTAGTTGACATTCAGAAAGTGAAGTGTAGAATTGTTTTTCAAATGATTTCAGAACCTTATTCTTAAGACACAATCATTGGTCCACCAACCAGCCAGTTTACTTACGCCATAATACCATAACAAGCATAAAAAGAGAAAAAATGGCTTTATTTTTTTATACAGATAATTCTCTGTATGCAACAACATAAAAGACTGCAGTGGGGTCCTCTCAAACTTAATTTGTGAAGGATACCACAAAAAAGTTTTTTAGATATGATGTATAATGAGGAAATCAATATGGGATAAAACCTGTTATCATTTATTGCTCTTTGCAAAATCTTTTCAGCATCCTTGACATAGCCAACGTAGTCCACCTGAAATTTACATATAGGATGAAACCATAAGGATGCAACCCTGGAAATAAAAAAATAATAATAAGAAAAAAGCATCAAACCTTGCATCCATTCAATTACAATCTCACCTTGAAAGAGAGACCACTCCTGTGAGGTGGTTCAATAGACAAGGCTTGGCATGCTTCACGGAATTGTTTCTCAAGAAAAGATGGTGAAAAATCCTTATTGTGATATGGATTAACTACCACAACAGATACCAATCTTGATGCTGGAAAATAACCTACAAATATAGCACGTCCCTCGGAGATGCTGAAAGATATAACAAAGCCAACACTATCAGCATCTCTATAAAATTTTCAAGAAAAGAAAGAATAAACTCAAATGGGGCGGAGTGGAAGTGTGTAGAATGGGAAGCTCCTTGTGCCATGGATTGGAGCAAAGTCCAAATTAAAACTATTAAATTAAAACCCAGTTTATGTGACGTGCTTAATCTAATTTTATCAAGACAGAACAGATAAGAAGTTTGGACATGCTCACAAAAGCATATTGATTAGTTTTTGAATGCTTTGAAGATTGTTAGTGATGGGGATTTAACATAAAGGCAAAGTTATACAGCAGTGCTCAAAATAAAAAACCGGATATATCAAGCAAGTTTCATATGGATTATGGAATATAACTTGAAACCTCCAAAAGAGGAAACAATTTATTTTTGTCTAAATAAGGAAATGTGGATGTTCAAAGCCATGATGCTGTATTACATTCATTGAAACAAAGCAACTTCGATCTCAAAGTTTGACTTGTAAATTGCTGCATCATAGTAACAAAGCAGATCTTATCTCACTTACAGATGAAAACAGATCCTCCATAGAATAGAACTATAAATTACCTTTGATACAAGTAAAAGAAAGAGATCGGTTGTTCCAGGTAAGAGCATTCGGTTGTGGTCTTCATTTGCAGGTCGCTCAAATTCCAGCCATCCTGAGCATTTCTTTTCTTGGCTGTTTTATCTACTTTACACACACAACCAATCTGGAGGAGAGCATTAAATTCCAATGGCACCTTTGTTTCATATATCCCCTGATAAATAATCAACATAGTCAAGCTAATATTCAGATGACAAATTATGTGGGTCAATATTACAACAGAAAAAAGATTGAAATCATATGAGCAGATATTGCCTTACTTACAGATGGGTTTCCAACTTACACAGGAAACTTTTTAGAACCTTTTTCTAATGGTAATCATCCTGAGCTTATTATAAATTTATCTGAGAATAGCAAGCTTTCTTGATGAAATAATAAGCAAGTTGGTAAAAGCAGGTTTGCAAGTGCCAACTTGTCTGTTTGGAAGGCAGTATCAAGCTTTTTTAGGTAAATGTATCTAGTTGGAGTACAACACGTGCTATTGAGGATGCGGAGTATACTTTGGAAAAAAGAGTGATAAAAGATGGCATTTTAAGGACATTTTTACAGATGACAGAGCTATGTCAGCGGACTGATTTCATGGACTCCTGCTTTTTATATGAATTTTTTGTGTGTGTTCTCTAGTATAGAATCATATTGTGCCGTTTCGTAAATTTTGTTTTATCAATAAAAGGTCTGTGGTACTGATGATGGTGTGAAAAGAAATTGTTTGGCAAAGAAACTCATCAAATTACAACATATACAAAGACCGCAGAGATATCAAAAACCTATGTGAGCAATACATAATCAGAAAAGAGTCTGCTGACCTCAACTTCTGGATCTGCAAGGAGAGCTGCAAGTTTTTTGCTTTCTGCCCTAAATTGATCTTCATCAATTATAACCTTTAGGTTCGATAAGAAAGACAGAAAACATGAACATTACACCCCCGGAACCTTTCATATGGAAAATAAGATCAAAGTTATCATCGACATAATTTTTAAAAAGTGTACCTCAATTAAGTTGTAGCTACGCTTGCCATGAGGAAGAGTCTTGTTCACACGCCATCCAGGAAATTCCTCTGTTCTAGGTGCTTTAGTGTTGAGGTAAAATACTCTTGGAACAGATATAGGGATCTTAAGCATGAGTCCATCAACAACAACCCAAGCAAAAAACTGACTGTTCTGTGGACTCGGAACTACTTGTATAATCTGATTTATAGATGGACAAAATTTAGCAGTCAGAAATCATCAATCCAGCAACATATTTTAAATGATTTCAAAGTTACATTACCTGCCAGTGGCAGCGTGTTATAGCTACTTCATGCCTCCTAAAATAAGAACCAACACCAGTTCTTTTTTCACCCTCTTTGAAACTTATTGCACCACCCAACACCTCAGAAATACCATTAGCACGGTTAGAAGGCCTCAAATTGCTCACCCTACAAAAATGAAGTCATTTTGCATAAGTATATCAACAATGTCATTAACAATATTCTCTAAGTTAACAAGTTCACCATGCACATCTACAGACTCTCGTTTATCCATTTGGGGATTTATTGGGGCAAAAAATAAGCAAAACTGACCTTGTAGACAATTATAAGTAGACTTCCATACATTTATCAGTGCAAAAACTAACATGCAACTAGACAATACTGAATTTATAGACATTTATCGGTGAACTTGCATACATTTATTGGTGCAAAAAGATACATGTCACTTACATGTACCAAATGCCCATGAAAGACGTTTCCCAAAAAAAAAATGATGTACCTTTGCTTCTTCCTCCTCTCCAAATTATCCTTCCATTTCCTCTTCTTCACTGCAAGCCATCCTTGATAATCTACATTTCTATCAATACTTTCAGAAGAGGTAGCATTTTCGGGTGGCAAAGATTGTTGATGCATAACCCCACCACAATCAGTTTGTTGTTCCGGAGCTCCTTGCAGGTCATTGTTGACTTCAAAACAACGAACAATTGGTCTGGGTCCCTGTAAAGAACTGCTTTTGTTCCGGAAGTCTTCCAAATCTTCCAAATCTTTAGCATGATTAGTGGCAACTTCATCTTTGCTCAATGAAGTGAACATATCAACTAATTTCCGTTGACGAAATTTGTCATCCTTCTCACGAACCTTTTTATGCAGCCAATCAGGATGGATTACCCTAGGGACTGGATTTGCCACCTGCAAAAATTCAAGTCATCACAAAAGGCAAATGAAGAGGATAGATTATGCCAACGGAAAATAGTGAACAAACAAAAACCTTCTGCATAGCGGCAGGAATGGTAATAATTTTCTGAATTGCTGAGCTAAGCCGTTGCTTGTAATAGGACCAGTCGATAATGGAACGAATGCCAACATCTACAGAGATCTTGCACCATTTCCTCACATAATACTTTATTATTTCTGTAAATATGAAACATACATTAGCTCTTAGGGATTCAAGGGGCTATGTAATGTAATTCACAAATCACTGAACTTTACCCGCATCAGTTTCAAATATTGCAACAGGAACAGCACGTTCACTTACTGGAGCTCCCTGCGTATATTAGCAATAAAATAATCTTTAGATTGCAATGTCCAAAAGAAACAAAGATAAAAACAATTAAAAAATAATAAAAAAGTTCATACTGAGATTACACTAGTGTGATAATGACAAGATCCTAGACACAAAGGAGGGTGATATTTGCACAGCGTAGAATCTGTTTTACCAAGAAAACCCTCAAGCATGCATGTAATAACAAGAATGTAGCTAGTGAATCACATTGAGTTTCAAGAAATGATGGAACATAGAGGCAAATAGATCAATTGGAAATAGTAACTAATATGACAGAAGAAAGTAAAACTATCAGAATGTAGGACTATCTGAATGAATATAAATGATTTTTCATGCCAGGCATGATTTGAAACAGAGACCTCACCTTTGGCTCGCATGCAACTACATACTGGCAACGCAATCCTTTATCTTTAACCATTGTATCACCAAGAAAATCAGCAAGACGTCTGGCAGTGGTCACTGCACATGATTTTTGTTCGCCGTAATCTGCCAATGACTTGCTCATGGTGCTGGATTCTGAAATGTAATCCAGTAACTCACTATCTGCAATATCCTTTCCTTGATTCTGAGAAAGAAAAAAAAGAAGAGAAAAGGTGATTATGAGCTATTCTTTTCCATTTATCCCTGAATCTAGTATGAAACTATCAAAATCTTGATAGGATAATGGGTGGAGAAAATGGAAACTATTCAAGGAATCAAAGAACCTATCAACAACAGAGAAAATGATGCTGACAATCTAATAGTTTACATACATCAAGAAGATCAAGCCAGCGGTTAGCAACAGAAGCAACAACTGAATAACATTCTTCTAATGTTGAACCATGCAGGAACTTGTCAAAAAGCTCGGCCTGAAAAGAAGAGATGAATATTATGATTGAGAAAGAAACAATCTGAAGCATGGAAACATAATCTAGCATGGTTGTCTGTGAAAACAGAGTGTATTCTTATCGGTCCAGTTTTTTTGTACAATAAGGATGGCTTGTAAAATAACGAACACTGCCCTTGGAGTGAGCTCAATTATACTAAAGCCATTCCATAAAGCAAGAGTAATAAATAACAGATCAGGTGTTGTCAGTTACATATTGATGTACTAATGCACTGATTTCTAATAGCAAGCCAAAGAAGCTTGAAGAAGAGATAATACCTGGAAAACTTTTATGAGCTTCAGCTCACCTCTACGCTTGATCTCAAAACCTTTAAGCTCTGCAAGGGTTCCATCATCATTAAAAACAGCATATCGCTTCTTAATTAGTCTTCCTTCTTCCTTTGAAGCAGGAATAATCATTGCCTACATGTAAGAATAATAAAAAAACTATTAATATAATTACCATGAAAACAAAGCAAAACCCAAGCACCTTTATGTCCCACGTTACCTTGTAAGGTCCATCTACTTCAAATTCAATTGAGCATTCGCTGTGAGTTACGTATGTTTTATTGACTGGATCTGTGAGTGTCTGCCGAAAACAAGATGTTAATTTAGTTGTGATGCTTCAGTCATATAGACAACAAAATCTGTCCAAAATAAAATTATGCACTATCTGAACCTTCGAACCAATTATGACACGAAAGTAACCAATCCAGAACTGCAGAAGTAGAAAAAAGTTTAAAGCTGACCTGATATTGATCATTAGTATTGTTCCTCGCTACGTCAGCATTAAGCATAACACATGGATATGAGATTGTCAACTTCTTCTTCATGTCTCTGAAATAAACATTTCAAATATGAGTCAGCATCTTCAGATATTTCCTTCATAGTTGCTGACAAAACTCAACCAAATTCTGCCAAACTATAATGACGGAATCCATCAAATATAGGTTTTTATATGGTGAAAATTCAGAATGGAGAGAATATCTCCAGCAGGAAAAGGAAGATCAGATGTAGCATCCAATCTAACTTCAGCGGCAGTCCCTTCGACTACAGAAAGCAGTGAGGATCAAGCCACTTCATTGCATATCTCAGTTCAGCATTTGAACTGGAGAAATTACTTGGAGTGGGCACAGTCCGTCAAAGTCACAATCAATTGTTGAGAAGCTCGGATAATTGATAGAAGTAATAAATCCTGAAGAGACAGACCCATCTTTCTGCGTAGAGAGATAAGAAGTTTACTTTGCAATTGGATAGCTACTCAATGTAATGGAACCAATGATTGCAAAACCTCATCTTTTTTTGCCAACAGCCAAGGTGGTATGGGATTCAATCAGAGAGATAATGAGATTTTGAGAACTATCCTAAAAAAAATTGGATTAAGAGTTTTAAAACTAAACTCTGCCAAGCAAAGCAAGGTGACAGAGGGAGATCAAAGAAAACGAAAGAAACCTTGGTGTTACCATTGCAAAAAATTATGGCATAACCGAGATACATATTGGAAGATTCAAGGAAAGCTAGCAGAACAGAAGAAGAAACCTGAGAAAGCTTTTCACACTATGGCCAGGATTCCCAAGAAGCACAAACAATTCAGGAAAGTCTCCATTCACGAAGGAACCAATATTCAAATAAATAGGATATGTGGAGTTCAAAACACCCTAGATTATATTGGAAGTGGTATACTTTAATCCAGCCCAAAAGCTTATGCTATTAGGTGGAAGGCCCAACTAGTTTATCAAGTGGTCTCAAACTTCACATTCTTTTAATGTGGGATACTTAAACAACAAGAATAAACTACACAACCGAGCAATGATCCATCGACACATTTATAGTGTAAATCATGAAGAGCAAAACATACTTTGTTTTGAAAGTAAAATTCTCCGGAAAAGATGCTGGTAGCACACACCATATTCCATCTGTGTCTAATTCGAGTGGTTTTCCAATTTTTTCAACTAACAGGCGAGCATTCTGAATGATCTTTGCACCAGTGTATGTTACTACACCAGCCATTTCCATGGAATACCATCTTGCACCCCTGGAATTTAAACATGTTGAAATATCATAAAAAACAATGCAAACATAAAAATCCATGTAGCTTATAAAAAAACTATTAAAGGTTATCTAGAACCAAATTGAAGTCACCAAACTCACTTGCGCATGACGTATCCATAGAATGAATTAAGAATACACTTGTGAGCAAGTTGTAAGGAGTCATAAAGCACTACCATGTCCTGCACACCTCATTAAGATAAGAAATTATATAACCAATTACTTCTTTAATGATAGTAATAACCTGTCAATATACAAAACAGTGGATAAACTAGAGAGCAACGTGTACCTGTGCTTCCTGGATCTTAATAGAATTTCCACTAGCCTTAGCTTCTACCAATTTCCCCTTCCAAACCTTGTTAAGTCCCTTGTATTCATACCTTCTATCACGAAAGCTTGACAAGATCAAAAGAATATAATCAGCACAAAGGAATTAGACAGTAAGTAGAAATAAAGGAATCTCATATATGTTGAACGCCGTCTAGCCTACAACTTTCCACGGAATTAAGCAGTATATATTGGCATACTTCCTAACAAGGAGGTTACTGCTTACATGAAGAAATGATTGTTGACTTAAGTAAATAGGATACATGTTGAAGTGGATGAAATGAGTCCCCCATTGGAAAAAAAGAGAGAAAAGAGCTACATATAATGGTGGAAGTCAAACCCTACTAACAAGGTTGGCCTCTTAGTAGTAGAAGCTCAAACTATTGTCCATAACTCATTATCAAATTTAACATGGTATTAGAGCTGATTTTGATGCAGGCCTGGGCCCGTTTATATTGCCTTGTGGTCTCCGGCCCTCTTGCAGATGGACATGTCTACAATGGCCCACGTGTGAAAAAAAATACTTACACGTGAGGAGGGGTACCTATTTAAAAGGGCCCCGATTGTGCACATGTCAAGCCCACCAATAAAAGAAAAAATATGAGCCTTGCACGTGAGGGAGAGTGTTGAAGTGGGTGAAATGAGCCCCATATTGAAAAAATATGGAAGAAGAGAGCTACATATAATTGTGGATGCTAAACCCTACTAACAAGGTTGGCTTTTTAGAGTGGAAACTCAAACCATTGTGTGTAGCCTATAATCAAATTTAACATTACAGAACCAAAGGTGTGATAAATTTTAAACTGCCCACCTGCGAACAGTGTCAACATAGAATGGATTCTCCCGCATGCAGATCCCTGCTTCTCTAAGTTCAGTGACTGGCTTATCAAGTTGCCTTTTATATGCCTATGATAAACACCAAAAGTTAGTGCATTGGTCATTGCCTTAGTAAACATTTTCTTCAGAGAAAAAGATGAACAAACCTTCTGACAATATTTTTTCAATCTCTCCTTTAGTTTTAATTGTTGATCCGACTTAGGCAGGTCCAGAAAAGATTTTGACAGATGACCATCAACTCCATCAACAAACTCAGATTCAATTTGCTTCTTCAAATGATAATAGTCACTGAACTCAACCAAATTGACGGACATACAGTTAGAAATCACTTTTTCACTGATATACAAAACAAACTAAGAAAAAACAACCTTTTCTTTGCCATGAATATCTCCCCACGCCAAACCCATTCAAGCTTCCGAAGACAAGTTCTGCCAGGACGGTTGAAATCGCATGCAGTGCATATCTCATCTGTGACTATAGATGGTGGCTGGAATCAAACAAGAACAAGTGTCACTAATCACTTCCGAGTAACTCCAAATATATTACTTAGAAAGCAGATATACCAAGAGGAATCCAAAGCCGCCAATAGCCAAAATAATTTAATCATTTAAATATTATCAAGTTTTAAAACCTTGCACATGCCAAGCTTGAACTCGTTGCTTTTGAAAATAAGCCAAACCCTCATACACAAAATATTACTCATTCAAATAATAGCCTAGCAAGTTGGATAATGAACTATTGCTTTGATAGACACAAAGTTAAGGTTGCATCTTGACATTGAATTAAGGATAAAGTTATGATGCACTATCTATAGCTTATATTTTGCTTGAAGCAAAAACCATACTTCATATCTTTTGCTGCATAATGTATGAGCATACTGCAACAATACACCAAAGAACTATATGGCTAATCAGTATGATCTCTATCATCATACGTGATAAAGGGCTAGCTATTGATCATTTTACCTGAAGCCTGTTTGTCAGAATAATGTTTGGATACATTGCAGCCACATCAAGATGATAGATGAGGGAGCTTTCTTCACGGACAGGTTTGTCTCGTAAGATAAGAAGCTGAAGTAAATGGAATAAGAAAAGTGAGAAGAATCTTTACTATTCTGAATGCATATTAGACTGTACATGTGACAATCTTACTGGAAAGCTTAATGACAACAGAATATTCAGTCACCTTCTCCAAGATAGCGTTCTTAACATCATCATAATTGGAGACAGATTCCAAATCCATCTTTCCCTCGACTCTTATGGCATATTGCAGATCTCGATCTAGATTGTTAATAAGTTGCTGCAATGAAGATTATACACTGCCACTCAATTCCAGTAACTAAAGTGGAACATTAATGCACAATCTACAATCAAAGATCAATAAGACATGTAACAGAAAGCCAACTAATGAATATTCCTCCTATTGAAGTAAAGAAAAGAGAATAACTAAAGAGGTGTCAGTTGAGGATATCATGGATATTAATGTAATTGATGATCCTAATCAATTATAATTCATTTTCGGAATTATTCTCTACCACCTTCCATTATACGAAGCCATATTAATTTGCCACTTGCCAGTACGTAAAAGATGGAAGTAATGCACTACGCAGCTTAGATTTTGAAAATATATGCACTCAGGTAGTATGTGTCCCAAAGGATAACAGATGGATCTTGCCATTCAGTCCAGGGGTGAATATTCTCATCTAGATTCCAAGCTAGAAGTCATTTCTTAAAAGATCAAATATTTGGCTCTCTGATCAGTCGAGCAGCCTTTAATTAACTAAAAACAACATTAAAAAGGAAAATACTAAGTCCGCAGATGTTAACCTTCTAGTCTACAAACTGCAGTATTTTAAGTAAATCTGCTAAATATATCAGATTTTTAGAAAATAAAATGCAACTATGTATTGTCAATCTTTAGTTAGCATTGTTTACGATGAATGATGAAATGATATGTGCAACAATTGATAGATCCAGCTCTAAGTCGGATGGCTATGGTCAACAATGGAGAAATGTGTAACAGTAAAAAGGTTCTGATGCACTAAGTAACTAAGAACCAAGTTATACTACACAAAATTAGTTTGCTTGATATCCAAGTGCCAATGAAAGTTCAAATGTGAGATTACAAAATTGACTTAGGTAGATGAGGTCCAAAATACTGCTTAAGAACAATTTTAGCCAGACTATAGTGCTACAGTGAAGAATATCAGTGCAACAACTGAAAATATTGAAACACGAAACAAATGAAACAACTTACATCGTAGGCAGATGGGTCAAGCTTAAAACTAGTTGGAAGATCAGATCTAAAAACACCACTTTCAAGACACTCCACATGGCCACCTATATACGTCTCACTTTCAAGAAGGTGACCCTTGTGGAACTTTTCTGGATCAGATTGGTGTTTGTTGGGGCAGATAACATTTGCCTTGTATGCCTGTAACATATGCAAAGTCACAGGTAGCATATAAATGGTACAGAACCCAACACTAAGTCTTAACATTTTGACATAGGTGTGCAAAAAATAAATAAATAAACCCACCTCAACCATAAGAAGCATTTCACAAAGGGTCCCACTACCTTTGCGCAAAACCTCGTCTGGTGACATAGGAATAATTGTTGCAAGGGAGAATATGAAGGGATGAACATATGTCATATACAAGTAATAAGTTGAAACAGCATCAGAAACAGAATAGGAGGCCATCGTCTGTAATAAAACACCCCAAGGAAGAAGAAAAGAACAGCACCAACATTAGCCATGTTAGGGTAACTTGCAAGTAAACAGCAGCCACGATAAAGATATTTATTAGAATAGAGTATAAGATAGTGAAAAAACAAATTGAGGGGTGTAGATTGTAGAAGACCAACGGGCCAACCCAACTAAAAACTTAAGTTTATAGTTGAAGGCTCAAATCTCAATTTAATTTTATACTTAACATGCCTCCTCACGTGCAAGCCCGTTATCGCTTTGCACGTGGTTCATGCACAGGCTTCTTCTTGTGCTGAAATTTTAACAGTTTTCTAACAATCAGGGTGACGTCAGTTCTCAAACTTGTGACCTTCAGGTCAACAAGGCTTTGATACTATGTAAGGGACCAACTCAACTAAAAGTTCTACTTGAAGGCCGATTATAATTTCATACTCTAACAAGAGGAAACCAAATCAACCATGATTTAGTGGAATCCCACCACACATGTATAACAGTGGAAACCTTTCTGATCCCAACCAAAAACAGAACTGAGATAGAATGCTAATTAATAGCATATAGCCTCCTAAAAGACTCAAACTTCCACCAATAGAAATTGTGCTGGTATGACTGCCATACAATAACCCTATAATTATCACTTCTTTAGGGTATATAACCAGGTGTCCCAATTATAAATTGTTTAGTCTGACGTAGAGCTAGAGATAGAGAATCACTACTAGCATGAGCTCTAGTGCTCTATAGTCTACACACTTTGATCTTTGCCAAACTGATGTTGCATACATCTTACAGAAATGCAGTTATTTTGTGTAAACATCTATTTTTCAACTTCTTTTTCCATATTCAAATGCACTATGTAAAAAATATATCAAATAGACATTTGGTCCAGTGTCTGGTCACTCTTACCTGAGGCTTTTCCTTTGCAAATCGAACCATATCCTCAGGATTCACCTCCAATGGATCATAACCTAACTTTGCCTTCGTAACTGCCTGACATATGATGAAGAAAAGGTAAATGTATCAACTGTCACGTCCATGGATAGCTTGTGTAAGTATATCAAAGACAATATCGTAGTGGCATTTTTATGACTATCGATCATGAACTAATCAAAACGACCAATAAAAGTTGTTTCACACTTCATATACTTCATCTAGAACAAATATATCTTTCTAAAGGTCATCAGTTCCTTGCTTAATGTCAAGAACATGAATCATCTAAGATTAAAACTGAATATCTCCTATATGCTAATATCATCGTGCTAATTAACCAACATTATAAATAAGCAATGAAGAATGTATTATTGGTCAGTGCAAGCAAAGGAAGCATTGACTCATAAATCTTATTGGTAAATATAGGAGAACTTGAAAAAGATAGTCATATCCATATCCATATCCAAATTAGATCTTCTTTGCTCTAGGCCCTAATCTTGTACTTGGTTATTACCAAAGCAATCCTGTTTTATATCCTTCATTTAACTTTGACATCTAACTTAACATCACGTTTGTATAGTTAAGTAATTTTTTTTATCTAAAACCAATGCATGTCAGTTAGATGAACAAAATGAACAGACAATAAACCCAAATTGGAGGTCTGCACCTTTAGGCCTTGACTCCCCTGAGGGAGATAACTATCACGTTTGACCCAAGCAAAGCAATCCAGATGGCAAGCAAATTTGGCACGACATTCTCCCTGATTCTTGTCGCACTGAAATCCTACCTCCTGCAAGCTCACAATTAATTAGGAAAATATTGGCATCATCATAATAAAGCACACCATTCTAAAGATTGTGTGCTATGAAAATAAAGATAATTAAGAATTTGAAGAGAATCTCCAAGAATGTGCAGATATGAAATAAAACTTTGTTTGGTAGTTTTTTTTTTTTTTTTGAAGTAAATAAACAAACTACATTAGTGTTTCAAAATCTCAAACTCTGCACCTATTCAAGCTTCAAAGCCCAATTCAAGCCACCCATAGTACTTAAATGGATCATATGCTGTGTACGGTAAGTTTCAACCAAGTTGAATAGCCCTGATCATTTTTTTCGGATAACATTTTATGGAAGAAAAAAACGCCTACACCATCAAGTTGAAAGTTTTCTGAGTTGTATAAACTTTAAAGGTTGGTGTCACAAACCATTAACCAACTCTAGATTAGCAATAGGATGGAAAACTGAATATCAAAACGGTTACAATATTCAAGTTGATCATGTTTAACTACTTGCTAGATCATCATGGCAAAAAATAAAATTACATACATTGCTCATTCTAAGCCCATGATGGGCAGCTCTGATTTCCAAGAATGGCCAATCAAAAAAATCACCATTATATGTGACATAAATACCAGGCTTCACTTCTCGCATGTGATCAAACCATGCCCGTAGAAGCTCAACCTGCAAGAAAATTTATGTAAGTATTTAACAAGTAATTTATGCAACTAAATCCATAAAATACCATTACCTCATTTTTCACATTTGTCACTTGGAAATTTCCTTCATATTCTGGTTTTGGAGTGTACTCTAAATTCTCTATATCTTCCCCAACACACTGAAGAGAAATGCAGCAAAAAAAAGGTTGATTATTGTGAGTCAATACAATAAGTTCACAAATGCATGCAAGACTTTCACCAGGAGAAGCAAACTTATTTTCTATATTGTCACATTACCATCCCAAAAGCTAAATTTATTTGGTCGAGCAGCCCAACTGGAATATGAAGCAATCTCAAACACCACACACAATCTATGTGGATCACTTTGAACAGTGACCCTCATGTGCAGCCTAGACACAACAATGGAGTTTGCACGGGGACCTTGAATAAACGGAATAGACAAAGAAATGGGCAAAGGCACAAAATTAGACCTTTATCATAATACCATGTTAAGTTTCCAACCCAAAATCTTAAGCTATTAGGTGGAGTGGCCCAACTTGAACATGAAACAGCCTCAAACATTGTACCCAATTTGTGTGGACAACTATGCTAGCAGAAAGTAACACATTCCATAAGCTAATTGCAAAATGAGTGGTATAAAGATGCAAAAAAAAAAAAAAAAAAAAAGTTAAGGCTTTGTCTGGCAAAACCATAAGAAAGATAGTGTCATTCTAGCAACGGTAGGTCATGACAATGAAGTTTGTTAGATACCACAACATCAGAAAGTGTGATACACAAAAAATTGTACCTAATAACCAAAAAAATCATGTGAATGCCTACATCGTAAACCTAAAACATGCTGTCTCTAGGAATCCTAATATCATTTGCTCATTCCAAACGAATGAACCATGTTCATGAGATTCCCAAAATACATACAGCTACAAGTCAACAACACTTAAACTGTAGCAACTCAACTAATAAAATGTCAAGGAAAACTTAGTACATGAAAACATGTATAATAGAACAATAAGTAGAGCACTTCCAAAGAAGTAAATGACTAAAAGAGAAAGAATGAACTCAGTCAAATATTACCTCTCTGTTTATGATAAGGTACCCTTGTCCATCAACCATATATGAAATCATCATTATTAAATCGTATTCAGCATCTGGAAATTTCAAAGGGAGCTTTGTGGTCTCAATATCAAATGCACAAACACGAACTTCAGCACGTTGGAGAAGATCAGTTCTCCTCTCAAGTGTAACTCCCATGCTGGACACACTTACATCATACCACTGCCCACATCTTATGTCTGATTCACATGGGAACCACATCATGAGACAATACACAAATCCATCTAAACTTCAAAAATATATAGCAAGTCTCTTAACAAACAAGATGAAATAAGGAATCACCATTGTCAATGGCAAAGCGGACATGATAGGGAACATCATACTCGCGGAGATCAATAATACAATCTAGAAAATCAAGAGGTCTCTGTTCCCTGAGAGTAAAGCAAAAAAATAGGATCAAAACTCAGGCAGAGGGATATTGCTTTAGATAAGATGCAAATGACTAGAACTACATCAAACCAAGAACTGTTACAATATAGATAGGTGATGCATTTTCCCACTAAACAGCAGCCTATATGAAAAACTCGGGTAAAATAACCTTGCCATTTTATGAAGGTAAAATTGAATCTGGACTAAATGTCTTTACCTTTTTCCATTTAAGATAGACTCATAAGCTTCTGTTGCATCCAACTTTGCCTGGTTCCTCTCAACAACATGCAACATATCCCTCTTCACATCCATTAATTGTTGAACGGAATCAAAAGATATTTTCAAATATGACTTGTGTAAGCCAGACAGGTGGTTTTTCTGTTTACAAACATTCAGAACATATTTGTTGAGGCTTAATAGATTGCATAGTCATACAACATAGATATTGATGTTAACAAAGGATATAATGAATAATAACATGCCAAACCAATCCAGCAGACATTATCAAAACTTTGAGAAATATTGTTACTGTATAATGAATAATGCCTGTTTAACAGAAGTTCAAACAACACAAGTTACACTTAATGCCCTGTAATGAACACTGGGACAAATTTTAGCTGTTATCAGCTAACATAATTATATAAGTTTGGAGCCTACAAGGAAAGCTAACAAAAAATATAGTACTCATGCCCTGTAAACACCAGGGTTGCAAGAACTAGCTTATACATGAAGGGTTCCAAAACTATCTGGACCGGCCACCTAATGTGCATTGAGGTTAATGCCAAGGATGGGCTTCCTCATTCCACTGCTTACCCAATGAACTAATGTCAAGCAAAAGGTTTTGGGTAAGGAATCTTATGTATTTGCTTGCAGTAAGTATAAGCATTTGGTTGCTAATCACCATGCAACAACTCAAAATAACAACGCATGCACAGTCCACTATAAGTCTCTGAATACCCTCTGCATGGAAATCAGGCTATCTGAGCATTGTAATGATGGACACCAATAGCCAATATGAAAATTTACAATCAACCTTGACATTTTTTGTGCATGCACGAGCAAGTTAAGTACAAGCCTCAAGTAGATAAATAACAATGTCCATACAAATGGCGTACTTTCCAGTTTCCATCCCAATGTCAGAATAAATATTGTTCATTTTAAAAAATGTTGATAGGTAAGGACCTTGAATTACAAGTATATTTGGAGATAAACTTTCAGTCATTCAAAATATTATACAATGAGTTTGACATCAATCAAGATCCTCTAGTTAAGTTTGAACGTAAGAGAGGACAAAATGTTGAGGTTTGATAAGTACTAGATGAAGAAGAAATGTAACTAAATAAGGAAAAAATAAACTAAAAAATGTAAAGGTGGAGATGTAGATGAGATGGTACTTACTAGATCAAGGTCCTCCTTCTCCATGATTTCAATATTAGCAATTTGATTTTGATAGCGCCGTCGCAAATATACTTCCACGTCCATTTCCATTTTACCCTACAAGTATACCATCATAATTGTTGTTATTATCATAGTAGAGAGGGACTATTGATTGAGACTAACATGAAGATCATGTATACTTTTGTGGCTGCATAGAAGTATGGACGAAACTTGTATTTTGACTTGAAAGTACTACCATCCTGCAATCAAGTGAATATATGGTCAACTATTTTGCCAAACTATTTATCTAAATATAAATAACAAAGCGATAACTACTAAAAACAAAATTTGTAAGAAAAGTTTACCTGAGAAACAAAATAAAGGTCAATACAACTATACACTTTGCGGGTGTCATGATCTTCACAAGATGACTGCAAATAACAGCAAACCATCAATTAATTCTATGTGATACTTATTTAAGAATTCAACTAAAAAATTTATCCTGTGTATGATTGACAGGAGAATCATATAAACAAAAGTGAATTTCAAATCCTCCGCTGCCAACCCTCATTTTTTTCATAAAAGCTAAATAAATGTCATCGGCTAAGCAAAACAATAGTATAACACAAACAGTGGAGGTACTTAATTCCTTCGTTCCTAGAAACCCAAACATATGTCCGAATATCTTTGAGAAATAATGGTTTCCAAGGAACACAAACATATGCTTCAGACACTTGCTATTGATATCTACCACTCTACCTAAATAAGTGTAAGCAGTGGTCAAGGTATGTATTTACTAGGTAAGTTAATAACTTTTCTTTAAATATTAAACCCCACACAAATATAAATGTCAGCAATACTACCAAGTTGCTATGCAAGTATTTCATTTCTTGCTGTATGCTGCGCGTGTTATCAAATTCATAAAAACTAGTTCACAAGTATGACTTCTAGTTTAGCATTAAAACATTTCATTTGTCATTAGTAAAAAAAAGTATCATAATTCATAACCTTCGATTAATTTTTCAGTTTTCATACTTTAAATCGGTAACTCAACAAATAAGAGAACTGGTAGTGGACATAAATGAAATGTACAGCTGAATTCAATTAAAAAATAAAACAAATTGACTTACAGGTGAGAAAGTGAGTAACCATCCGAGCCGTTTGTCTCCTTCGGAAAAGACATCGAAACCTAGCTTGGACTCCAGCTCTTCTTCAGCCGACCGAAACAGCCTCTGCTTCTTGGAGCTGCGCCACTCTCCGCCGTCTCGTCTTCGGCCATCTCCGTTATTTCTCTGGTTATTTTGAAACATTCTTCGAAATCTCAGGTTCTTGTGGAGGAGGAGATGATTTGGGGGAGGAGAGAGAAGAGGGGTTTTTTCAGAACCCTCACTGATCTTATGACTGGGGTGAGGAAGATTTTCCCGCGCTTTTGTGTCTCCTTTATTTCTTTCTTCTCGAATTACACAAATACCCTTATATTTACTGATATTTTCAAGAATGGCTAAAAGCAGGCTAAAGGCCCATACTTGGTTTGGGCTGTGAACGAGTTTTTCCTCTAGCCCAAGAGGCCCAAAAAGTAAAAGAGCTAAGGAAAGGATAGAATTGGAGTATGAAAAATTAAGACTCCATCCCAAAAATCCAAACCCTAGATATATAAAAGACACTAAGCTCTCTCCACTCGTCTTCTTCTTCCAGAAACCCTAGAGCTGATCCCGCGTCGCAGTTCTGCAAACGAGTCTCGCACTTACATCATCAGAATCCATATCTCACGAGTACTGCCTATACCTATGTTTCTGTATATCTCTCTGTATATTTGTGTATTGGTGCTGATAGCGCTTTTGTGTTGCAGAAATGAAGGTGGTCGCTGCATACCTGTTGGCTTTGCTGGGAGGAAACACCACCCCCACCGCTTCTGATTTGAAGACCATTCTCGGATCAGGTAATTTTTTGGTTTCCAGTATTATGTATGTATAACATGCATTGAAGAGAAAGGTGTGTTTATCGTCTTCAAATGATTATTACATTTTCAAGATGTTTTGTAATCAGTTATTGTTTTCTAATGGATCTCGGATTGTTCTGAAACGATTATTTGATATAAACTTTATTTTCAATTGGTGAAATTTGTTAAATTGATTAGCGGTTTCTATCAGTTGTTGTTTTCTAATGAATCTTTGAATGTTCTGAAATAATTATTTGTTATGAACTTTATATTCAATAAGTGAAATTTGTTAAATTTATTAGCTTTTTTCTGTCAGTTGGTTTTTTCTAATGGATTTTGAAATGATTATTTGATATAAACTTAATATTCAATTAGTGAAATTTGATAAATTGATGAGCTGTTTCTATCGTAGTTTTTGTATTGCCAACTGGTTATGTATCAATGTCCTGTTTATATTAATTATAAAGTGAAATCAATGTTAATCAATTCATTGGCCTTAAGTTACTACTAATGACCTATAATCAACAAATGAATTGTCTGCAGTCGGAGCAGAGGCTGATGATGACAGGATTGAGCTTCTCCTTAAAGAAGTGAAAGGAAAGGATATTACTGAGCTCATTGCATCTGGAAGGGAGAAGCTTGCTTCAGTTCCATCTGGTGGAGGTGGTGTTGCTGTTGCTGCCCCTGCTGCTGGTGGTGGAGCTGCTGCACCCGCAGCTGCTGAGGCCAAGAAGGAGGAGAAGGTGGAAGAGAAAGAGGAATCAGATGATGTGAGATTTTTCACCTCGGTTTATGTTAATTATAGTTTGCTTGCTACAAGTATGTGACTGACCATTTGTTTTTGGTGTGTTACAGGATATGGGATTCAGCCTCTTCGAATAAGCAGATTACAATTGTTTGCTTGAAGGAGTCTTTGTACCCATGCTTTGACTTCAATATGTTAGTTTTTATGATGTAGTTGGATATGGTTTTTAGATTTTGTTGGGGCTCTGGAGTTTTGATTTAGATGGTGATTTGAGGTTAAACATTCCAAGTATGAGTGTTATTTTTTGAATTTCAGTTGAGTTATGTTTTTTGCTTATGCAATATGAAGTCCATGCACCCCATTTATAAATGTCAATATGCTGCATTCTATATATCAATTGGTTGAAATTTGAAGTGCAGTATCAGACTGGCCATGTTGCATTTGCTTGTCTTTAGTAATGGCATATAATTTATTCTAGAGTATGCACATAGTTTAAATACAGTCCTGCATCTTAGGCAAGACTGCTTGTTAGTCATGTTAAACATAAGTCTGCCTCCACAATTACCTACATGTGCATTAATTGATGTGAGGCTGTTCCCACTTTTCCTGCCATTTTAGTTTTATAGTCCAAATAGTTTTTTAGTTTAACCGCAGGTTAATTGCTCGGGTTTAATATTTATGTACTTTATTTCTTTGATTTTGGCTATGATTCTTTGATAATCATCGAGCCTAAAATCACAGCCTTGGCCAGGTTATATTGATTTTTTGGCAAGGGTTCGTTTAATTGCTTGGAGCCCTCAAGATTTTACTTTGAGGTCAATGTATGTGAATTGAAAGTGTCATCAAATGGACAAAAATATGAGATAAATAACTAAGGCTTAAGTTTAAATTGATTTTTAGGCCAGGGTTCTTTTCATTTCAGAACCCTCAAGATTTTACTTTGAGGTTAATGAATGTGAATTGAAAATTTTATCAGATGGTCAAAATTATGAGATAAACAACTAAGGCTTAAGTTTAAAAAATACACTTTTTTAACTAATGCTATCATTTTTTGTCCTAAATTGGTCATATGCAATTAAACTGATCAATATAAATAAGCAAATGCCTCATTGGTCATGCGGAATATTTGCTTGTGGTTTAGTTTCAGAGGGTTCCGAGCAATGTAAATTGGGTTTGTGAAGAGATGGTAAGGTGATTCAAATGGATGTATATACCAAACGCTTCATCAAAAATTAAATAATACATTTAGGTCGGGTTTGAATTTCCACCTCGAGATCTAAGTTCCAACCAGTTCTGCCACTTGTGCTGAAACAGTGCGGTAACCGAACGATATAATATTTCATTATACGTGAAAGAGGTGCCGAAACAACCAAACGATATAATATGCCTCCTTTCCCCTGTTCAACAAATTCACAACACTAGTTTTCAATCGTTCAAAACCAAACTATGCCCCGCACAACTCAATTTTTAGAAGCCAGTCCGCAACTTTGCTCATGTAGTTGATAGAATAATTTTACAATTCAAAAATTTCTTTGGAAAAAGGAAGCAAACAGTTCTTGCTCTTTAATCATACAAATAATCAAAACTGGGTCTCTCTCTGTTCACAGCAATAATACATAGACCAACCACGGCTTGTCCCTCGAAGGATCAATCGTTATGAAATTGACAACCCGTTTAAGATTTGGGCACAGTAACATTTAGAATTTTAACATCTTGATATGGCCTGTCTCCCTTGTCTGTCTTCACTTTCTCTATACCCTGAACACAATCAGCAGATCAACACACCATTAACCAAGCAACAAAAAGGAAGGACCCCAATACCAACTATTTCTTCAATTTCTTTTTCGAAAACTTAAGTCACCCTTTAAAACTACTACTCATATTCACCAGCAAAATACTGAGAGAACCTACGCGCCTACAACATTTAATTTTTTGGTAATAGACATGACATAGGGGACAAACAATGATGGAAAGTATAATTAACATGAGTTTAATGTGTATTCTGTAATTACAATAAACATTGCAGACAATTAACAGCGACTACACAAGTCCCAGATGAGATATACCTGTACAACATCCATTCCCTTTATAACTCTGCCAAAAACTGTATGCTTGTTGTCCAGCCATGGAGTGGCTACTGTTGTGATAAAAAACTGGGAACCATTTGTGTTTGGGCCCGCATTTGCCATCGACACGGTGAAAGGCCTGTCGTGTCGTAAACTGTAGAGACAACATAAGTTAATCCAAAATAAGTTTAGGTTAAAAAAAAGGATCCAAAAACTGCAATATGGTAAAACAACAAGAACTGCAAATGATTACTACTGCACTTGTACTCAGAAATAATCTTTAATACCTGCCTTACCTTTTTCCATTGCTCATTCAACCCAACACAAAATCAAACAAATTTAATATACACACTTCATGTTCCATTTCAGAGTTTTCAGCAAGGTAATAGTAAACCCTTCAAATAATTACAAACATAAAAAAATGGACATGACAGTTTGGGATTGGGAAGGATGGTGAACGATTAAGTAAAATTATGAAAATTCACATCCCAATTATTGAATGCCAGAGTTTGAGACTGGGAAGGATGGCGGACGAGAAAAGCAGAGCTTGTGCAGATTTAACTTAATCAACTAAATTAACTTAAATCTTTACCTTTTGTGAAACTCATCCTCGAACTCCCTTCCCCAAATAGATTGTCCGCCAGTACCATCTCCCAAAGGATCACCTGTCTGTATCATGAAGCCTTTGATGACCCGATGAAAAATGAGATTATCGTAGTACCCATTCCGACAATGTGTTGTAAAGTTCTCCACAGTTTTTGGACATTCTTCAGGGTACAGTTTCATGTGAACGTCACCCATTGTGGTATGCAGGATCTGAGAAACCAGGAGATGGAAGAGGTAATAAATTAACGAGTTTTACTATTAAATTAGCAAGAATATATTTGTACATAAGACATCAGGTATATACTGGGACATAGTTTCTGGTCAAATCAATTTTATTTTAGAGGAAACCCAGAAATATATATTTATATATATATAT
>JAYMTA010000068.1:0-46427 GCA_036897625.1 Pelargonium cotyledonis
GGTTGGTTGGAGGTGGATGTGGAGTCCGATTCCTTGGAGGTTGTTGAAGCCATTCAGATTAGAGGGGAGCTTAGTGGTGCCTTTGGTTTGATTATTGACGATATCGTTGATCTTTTGGATTATTTTATTGATGTTAGTAGGTCGGTGAATGATGTGGCCCACGCTTTGGCGAGATCATCGATGCCGTACTTAGATGTCGATTGTTGGATTGGTCAATCGGGACTGGACTGTATTGCTGATTTGTTGATGCTTGATTTTGAATAAAATTTCTTTACAGTTTGTCAAAAAAAAAAAAAATTCCCAGGAGGGAATCTAAATGCTCTATAAATGATGTGAAACTAACAAATATGGTTACATATGAAGATAAATTCTAGTGAGAGTTGTCAATGCAAGTATTTGAAAAACAACTTGCATGGTTTGCATTTTCGAATTATTCCAAACACGGTAGTTGTATACGTGTCTAATTAGGCTTGATATGGCAACCAACATTGAACCGACACTTCAGATTCATTCGAGTCGTATGTTTTAATTTTACACGTAAAATGCGTGGATATGTGCGAGCTTACTCGATTAGACCCCACACAATCCTTAGGGTGAATAAATTATGATACTAAAGATTGGTTGACCTCATTTTCAAAGATTTGTGCAGAAATGTATGTCGAGTTTATGCCCAAAATGTCATATTAAATGTCAAACCAGAAAAACAACCCAATAATTCAACCCACGACGCACATGTATCAAGTCAGAAAAAATACTTTTAAACCCATTTTAAGATGGACCTGGCGTTTGAATTGTCAGCTCTAATTCTAAATGCATCAAGAGTTGATAATTCAAATATGAACCTGAATATCCAATTTCCTATCCAATATTTTTTGGCTCGGGACATTAAAATATGAAAATCATCCCCAATCCAAATCCTTGACCTAATTCCGTACGGACGCGAACCTCTTTTGCCCTTGATTATGTTTATGTTTTCTAACACAAGTCCGAAAATCTAATTCGAAACCTGAAATTGTCATTTCTAGTCATAACGTGTAAGCTATAATGATGCACTAACCAATCAAAGCAAAGCCCTAGAATATAAAAGGACATATGGTCATTTCAGGTCAGAAACAGTAAAACCCAAGTCCATTATCGTAAATTCAAATCAAATAAACCTCACCAGAATCGTCTTCTTCTCCAAATCACAGTTAAAGAACAGTTTTTTATTTTCTCTTCACAAAATCATAAAAATGAAATTTTTGTCAGAATCACACACAAACAAACTATAATACCACTCTCTGTTCTTCATCTTCTTCGTCTTCGACCATTACCCACAAACCCTTTCTCTCTCCACTGTACAGACACTGTCTACAGAGAGAAACTGAAAGCGAAAGCTACATTTTTTGGTTTAGAAATTATTAAAGCAGAAACCACCTCCTCATTGTGCTAGGGTTCGCGTAGAGCTCTAGAAGACCCAAATGTTGGTGCCCATTTGACCGAACTCAAGGATCCGATAATCGAATCCAGGATCTCGGCGACTGGAGCTCAGGTACGCTTCGATTTCGACGATCCCATTTCGGTTTTTTGAATTGTTTGGCATGCAAATTGGTTGTGTTCACTTGGGTCTGGCTTGTTTGTGTCATTTGAGTTCGGTTTCTATGGAATCAGATCTGGGTTGAATCGCAGCTATCGCTTTCTAGTTTGGTGCTTCTGGTATTAGCTTTTGAAGTGCATTTTGGTTTTGAGTAGTTGGGGTTTTAGGATTGAGATCTGTGGTGGGTTTTTGGAAAAGCTTTTTGGGTCTGAAGGTAGTGGATTTTTAGCTACTGGGTTTGTGTTGACTGATTGTTTCTTCTTCATTGATCTCATTATCATTGAAAATGCTTATGTTTGGTTACTGTTAGTTTATATTCATTTCAGTTTTTGATTGTTGCTTTGAACTCTGCAATGCAGCTTGAAAGTTTTGGAACTCGATGTTATTGTCTTGGAACTTGATTAATTAGGACTATGAAGATCCAGGTCCGGTACGTGTAGAGATAGTATAATCGCAGCTGAGGGGAAATGAAATCCGTCACGCCTCTTGATTATGCCATTTTCCATTTATCTCCAAAACGGTCAAGGTGAGATTATTAAATTTGATAAAAACGTCTTGATTGGGTTATCTCCTTGAGCTGGCTTTTCGTTTTAATGTGTCATGTTAGAGGTTAAATATGAGCTAGACGGCCATCACAAACACGACCTATTTAATACTTCTGTTCGCGTGTCGTGTTTTTGTTGGCTTTGCCTCAAGCGAGAGGTGCCTAGCTGCATTTGATGTTGCTCTCATTCTTTTTTCCATTATATACCTTATGCCTTGTAGATTTAGATGATAGGTGTAAGGATGTGGCGAGAAATAGGATATGAGATGAAAGCAGATTAGAGATGAGAGACATATTAGAGAAAATATTAAGTGACTAACCTAGGCAATGATTAAATAGTATTAAATTACTAAGTTAACGTTAATTGTGTATACGTGTTGTGCTTGTTTCACAAGTCCAACACACTCAAACATGATGCGATTATAAATATGTTGAGCCTACACACGCTTAAATCATGTCGTGTTTGTGTCCGGCATGTGTCGTGTCCAAAATGGCAAGCTCTTTTCTATCTATATGTTAATTAAGGTAATTAGTTTTTTTCCTTTTGTTGAGCAGATGTGAGTTGCATGTTTCGAGCAATGGAACTACGGAGAAGCTTGCTTCAGGACTAGTAAAGCCATTTGCAACACATTTAAAGGTTGCAGAAGAGCAGGTTGCGTTGTCAGTTCAGTCAATTAAGCTTGAAGCGGAGCAACGTAACAATGCTGAAGTTTGGTTCACTAAAGGAACACTTGAGAGGTTATGCTCAATGCCGATAGATACATTTTATTGTTGTCCTTTTAGGTATTTTTGGATAGTTCCACTTTCTAATTTTGATGGCATTGGTTATAGGTTTGTGCGCTTTGTTAGTACACCGGAGGTCTTGGAGCTGGTCAATACATTTGATGCAGAGATGTCTCAGTTAGAAGCAGCCCGTAGAATTTATTCATCAGGTGCATTTTTCACTCTTTTCCCTTTTTGGTGAATAATATTTATCTCATAAGTGTTTGTTGCCAGAAGAACTAGTTGATTATTTTTTCTTGATACTTTTTTGTAGTTAATTGTGAACCAATAAAGAAGTTTAATAATGAATTTTGTGTGTGTAATTACTAGACAAACAATTATATATACTATAAGAAACTATCATTTAATGACAATTATGCAATACTAAATGCACAAGATTATAGTGTAGAGACCCGTCAAGAGAGATAGATGGGAAAGCTAATTCAGATTCATATTATTGGGGCCCATAACAATTTAGATATATACATATTTGGCAATGTGATTTTCTATAAAATTACGGCTTCATAAATCAACTGAAGGTATAATGTCCAATTGTCCATATTCAAAATGTTAGAAGAGATCAAAGAAATGGACCACTTCCTTTAAAATCCATCATTAATCCTGTATCATTATGGGAATAAAGAATCTAAGCCAATCCAATGAGAATATGACTCGTTGGATCTGTGTCATTTTAATGATGGGTTTTAATCTTATTGGTGCCTCTTTCTAAGCCGAATTAATGCTCGCTTAGAATCTTATCATTATTATATTTAATCACTTGAAGATTTGGCTTTTACAGCATTCTATCAGTCATTAATTTGGTTGTAGATAGGACACTAATGATATTGGTGATCTTTGTTATGAATGCTTTCTCCGACTATATTCTTCTTAGGGTACTAGACAACTTCCTATGCTGACCCAGTTTTTGAATGATTTCGCTCCAGGTGGGGATGGAACGGGCACCACTGCAGCCGCTGATGCAACAAAGTAAAGCCCTTCCTCTAGCTTTTATGATAGCTGTTCTGGAATGTCATATTTCATTTAGAACTTGATTGCTTTCTTAGATTATTTGAAAGTTTTCTCACCATTTGGTGATAGTAGCCTCTCTGAAGTTGTTGAATTTATATAATTTTGGAATAGCTAGCTGTCTAATGTTTTTCAGTGGTGATGTCACACCAATGCCCATAATCTCATCTATAAGAACTGATGACCATTAATTTGATGTAATCATGTAGAGCAATTGAAGTTGCTGTCTGATTTTCATTTTGCCATTGTTTCGTTGACACCAGGAAGGAGCTTCTTAGGGCTATAGATGTACGGCTTGCTGCATTGAAGCAGGACTTAACTACAGCTTGTGCACGAGCATCAGCTGCTGGTTTTAACCCTGATACTGTCTCTGGACTCCAACACTTTGCCAATCGTTTTGGTGCCCATCGCCTAAAGTAAGCACTCTGGAAACCCTATGCTCAAGTAGGCATGTTAAATATGTCTTCATTGCAGTATCCCGTGACCTGTTTTAGTATTGCCGGACAAAAGGGTCTCTTAACAAATGGAAGAGAAGAGAATGAGAAATGGGGATTCACATTTTTTTATATAAAAAATATGAATATTGCTGATATATGTTGAATAATAGTAACTCTTTATATTTTCGGTGCAGTGAAGCCTGTACCAAATTCCTGATAGTGTGGCAGAGAAGACCAGATCTCATCACATGGAGACCAGGTGGCGATGACAGGGCCGTTAGATCTTCCACTGGGTCCGACATGTCGATAGATGAGCCCACGTGCCCAGAAGCAGACACAGACCAGGCCCAACAACAACCCAAATCTCTCAATGACGCAGAGAAGAAACAGAGGCAAGAAGATTCTCAAACAACTGAGTCATCGCCATCTTCTTCAATCCAGAAGAGTCAGCCCGGGAGGCGGCTCAGTGTTCAGGACCGAATCAACCTCTTTGAGAACAAGCAGAAGGAGAGCTCTGGTGGCAAACCCGTTGTTGCGAAAGCAGCTGAGCTCAGAAGGCTCTCCTCGGACATCTCTTCTGGCCCTGGTCCTGGCCCAGCTGTGCTAAGGAGATGGAGTGGTGCTAGTGACATGAGCATTGATGTGAGTGGTGAAAAGAAGGATTGTACAGAGAGCCCCATGTGCACACCCTCGTCTTCTGTTTCTCATTCCAAAAGTAATATATTTTCCAGTAAGTCTGAAGATGGTGATAGTAACTTGAAAGAACAAGCTGAATCTGAAGCTCAGATTCTGGTTCGGAATGATTTAGTGAAAGAAAATGAGGTGGGACTGAAAGCACCATCAAACTGGAAGGAACAAGCAGGCTCTGAAACTCATTTGAAAGGTGTTAGTGATAGAGTAGAGCAGGTCGAAGTGAATGATCATGGGATTTCTCTGGAGAAGCTGAAGGTTTCGTCTGGCGATGAAGAGAGGGGTGGTGGAAATAAAGATCAATCGGGGTCTAGAACAAAGTTGAAGGGATTTTTTGATCGGGAAGATGTTGGTTCGAGAAACCAGGGCTCTCAAATCAAGACCGTGACTTCTGGGGGCCGGGCAGGGGATATTGAATCAGACTATGTGCTTGTAAACAGAGCTGAAGATGTTCAACAAAAAGATCAGAGGGCAAGTCAACCGCATGTTAGGCATTCTCAGAGTCATTTCCGGTCCCTTTCTGGACAGTTGGAAGGTGGGTTTGGACAAAAATTTAGGGAATCTCATGACAAAGATACTGGTGGTGATCATCAGTTGGCTCCTCAACCACAGTGGAAATCCTTAACTGGGGCCGTGGAAGAAGTGAGGAACAAAGACTCGGGGTCATCTGAGAAGCTGACAGCCAAAGTAGAAGGTTCAGGAGCTCAGAGAATGAAGTTCCAAAAACCTTTTCCCGCTGGTCCTGAACAGATTAAGAAGTCACAGGGTAGAAGGGAGGAGAACAGTTCAATTTCTGGAATTAGCAAACCTGCGTTTCTTGGGAAAAAGGTTGTAGAAATTGAAGACAGCTTTGGTACACCGGTAGATCAGGTTCAAAGAGTAAGGCAATCTAAGGGAAATCAAGAGCTAAATGATGAGTTGAAAATAAAGGCAAATGAACTAGAAAAGCTTTTTGCAGAGCACAAGCTTCGGGTTCCCGGGGATCAGTCTGGTTCTGCAAGAAGAGGGAAGTCTGCTGACACACACACGGAACAACCTGTTAGTTCTCAGTACAGAAACCCAGCAGCACCTGAAATGTCCCCTGTACAATTGCCTGACAGAAACACAGTAGTAAAATCATCAGGGAGTTCGAGTAATATGAACTTCAACACTCCTCCGATGAAGATAGTCGATAACCAGGACTATGGTCGCATCCCGAGGCAGAAATCCCCAGACCTTGGTTCCATGAACAGTTCTAGAGGAAAATCCTACGAGAAATATATGCAGAAAAGAAATGCAAAACTGCAGGAAGAATGGGGTTCTAATAGGGTAGAAAAGGAAGCCAAGATGAAGGCCATGCGGTATAATCTTGAGAAGAGCAGAGCCGAGTTGAAGGCCAAGTTTTCAAATGGAGAAAATTCAGTATCTAGCGCTCGTCGACGTGCAGAGAAACTCAGATCATTCAGTGCTGGGTCAAGTTGGAAGAGGGATCAGGTATTTCATGCTCTTAAACTGATAATCTATGTTGCATAGACACAGATACGAGATACTGGACACGACATGACACAAATACGTCGACACAATTATATAACATTAGAGACACAACACGTTAAGAATACAATCATTAATAATACATTTCCTATATTAGTTGATATAATTTATATGAATTCATGCATGAAAAACCGTATATAAAGACACCATTATTTATTTTGGAATAAAAAACAAAGAATGTAGAGAGATAACTGTTAATAATTTTGTTTATGAAAAGATAATATATTTTGTTATTAAATTGCTTTTCTTAAGTATGAGAGTGTGAGAATTATGAATGTAAGAAAATAATGAGATCTCTACGTTTGTTCACATGTTCTAACGTTCTTTTATCATGCTCATCAACATATTATTCTAGGGTGTTGTACACGTGTTTGATAAATTCATTTTTAGAAGAAAATGAGGGACACTAAGGTGCCAGACACATGTTTGTTTAAAAGTTAATAAAATATCGGGGGTCACGTAAAATAAGTGTTTGACGCGTCCGAGTGCCGGATACTTGCCAGACACTGATACTTTGAGATGATGAGAGTGTCCGTGCATTATAGAGTGATAATTGATAGCTTATGATCAGAGATGAAATTTATGGAATTTCAGAGCTATATATTAGTTTCTGATTTCTCATTCATACTAACCTTGAAAGGTTTTCCCTTCGGCCGCAGCTGAAAGATTCGATTCAAAGTGAAGAGGAGGATCTATCTGAATTTTTGGAACATAAGTCTTATGGACAAGATACATCTTTCAATGAAACACTTTTTGGTGATAGTGGTTATAGAAGCTCCCAATCTAAGAAGACTTTGCCTACTAGAAACATATCTCCATCCATTCCTCGAACTGCAGCCAGAGCTCCAATGCCAAGGTCATCAATAAAATCCTCCAACCCTGGAACTGGGAAACGAAAGGGGCAATCAGAGAATCCTCTCGCACAATCTGTTCCTAACTTTTCTGATTTCAGGAAAGAAAACACCAAGCCCTCTTCTGGAGTCAGTAAAATGACAACCCGCTCGCAGGTGAGAAATTACACTCGCAGCAAGGGTGGCAACGAAGAGGTATCTCTTGCCAAGGAAGAGAAGACACGGCGGTATCATTCAGCGAGAAAAAGCTTGGCAAATCCTGTAGAGTTTGATAAGGAGCAAACTGAGCCAATTCCCTATGACACGTTTTCAAAGCATGTTGATTCAAAGCCTTTTCTCAGGAAAGGCAACGGCATAGGTCCAGGTGCTGGAGCTAGTGCTGCCAAGTTAAAAGCATCCATGGCATCAGAAATGAGAGATGATGAGGAATTTGATGAACTACCATTTGATGCAGAAGATTCTGGTGATTTAGTCAAAGAGGACGAAGAGGAAGAGCTGGAATCTATGGCAGCCGAAGATTGTGAGGACTTGGATAATGGAAAGCCAAGCCAGGACTCTGACAAGTCGGGTAATTCTGGGTCTGAAAATGGTGACTGTACAAGATCTCTTTCTCAAGTTGACCCTGCTTCAGTTGCTGAATTGCCAGCTCCCATTCCTCCGACATTCCACCTCATTGGATCTCTGCAGGATTCTCCGGGAGAGAGCCCCATATCCTGGAATTCTCGCATGAATCATCCTTTTTCTTACCAGCACGAGACCTCAGATATTGATGCTTCTGTTGATTCTCCCATGGGGAGCCCTGCATATTGGAATTCTCATTCTCTTAATCAAACAGATTCTGATGCTGCAGCTAGAATGAGGAAGAAGTGGGGAAGTGCTCAGAAACCCATCATTGTTTCTAATTCATCCCATAATCAGTCCCGCAAAGATATGACAAAAGGGTTTAAGCGGTTGCTGAAGTTTGGAAGGAAAAAGAGCGGGACAGATAGTTTGGTTGACTGGATCTCTGCTACCACATCTGACGGAGATGATGACACCGAAGATGGGAGAGATCCTGCGAGTCGGTCGTCAGAAGATCTGAGGAAATCTAGGATGGGATTTTCACAGGGCCATCCTTCCTATGACGGCTTCAACGAGAGCGAGTTATTCAGCGAACAGGGTAACCTATATGTTTTTCCTAAACTGCCACTAATTCAGCTTTTATTTCAACTATCATGTGGTTTATTAATTTTGTTTAGTCTTTTGTGCTTAGTTTAAATGTTAGCTTGAGCAAGCATGCTTAATGTTTAATGTAGTGCTTAAATTCATTATCTGATGCTAACATCTTGATTCTATGATCCCCAATGTCTTTCAAAAACCTTACTTGGCATGTTTGATTGAATCTCATATATATATATATTAGTTTTTTTACTCTACTTGTCAATAGCTGGAATGGAAACTCATTTGTCAGCCGTAAGGGGTGTGAAACATTTTTTGTTCCACATATTTTTAGATGAAGTTATAAGATCATGATTCTAATAAACTTTCACCAGCAATAAGATCTCAGTTTTCTCACCAATCGGCTCTGTTCTGTGCTCATCACTTTTATTTCACTACTTTGGGGTGAAAGTACACTTAATGTTTTTTCAAATTTTATTTAGCTGTTTTCACCCGTTTCGTCTGTTTTTCTTAAATATTTTATATCATCTTTATGCTTTCAATAACTAGTAAGTGTACAATACATGAATTCTCTTGTTGATATGTAGCTACCTTTTACTTGCAGTTCAAGACTTACACAGCTCAATCCCGGCACCACCAGCCAATTTCAGATTGAGAGAAGAGCACATCTCCGGGAGCTCGTTAAAAGGTGATTGCATATTGACCTTCAACTATTACTTGTCTTTATGATTGCTAGTGCTTTAAACAATCACAGACTCAAGTAATTGCTCTGCCCTCATGCATTTACAGTGTGGTCTCTGTCTGCTTAATCTTTCTTCATTCCTCTATGGGAAAGACAATCTGATTGTTAATTAAGCTTCCTCTATGAACTTATTAGAATCCTCTTCGGAGGAAATGGAGAGTGATGAAAGTGGTGCTAACAAATTCCCACATTGAAAAAAGATGAGAGAAATGAATTACATGTGAAGGTTGAAACCAAACCTTACTAATAAGGTTTTGACCAAAGTCTAAATCTTTATATGTAGTCCATTATAAAATATAGAGACTTCATATGACGATAGGGTAGGTTTCGATCCCCTTGTGGTCTCCAGACTCCGGTCCACATGCAGACATATATACCTGTAGTGGCCCAAGTTAAAAAGAATAGGGTGAAACACTGAGACTGCAGCGACCTCTCAGTATGAGAAGTCCAAGCCCTTAAATGTAGTCTACTATAAAATATCGACATTTCAAAGACACATCGACATTTCAAAGACACATTCATTTTGTCTAAGAAATTACTTGATTGACATCTGACATTGATTTGTTAACCGATTGTTAAAACATTTCAGAGAAAAAACATTCATTTTGTTTAAGAAATTATTTGATTGACATCTGACATTGATTTGTGAACCGTTTGTTAAATTCTACAGCTCCAAGATCGTTCTTCTCACTCTCAACGTTCCGAAGCAAGGGAAGTGACTCAAAGCCGAGATAATCACCACATAAGAAGACTCCCAAAGCACGAGCACGGGATCATATTCAATGATTAGGGTGTAAAGGATGATATATACAAAGTTACAAACGGTTGAGGTAGGCAAGGTACAACCATTATTATATTTGATCTACGGTGAGAATCTGTACATCTTGAAATTATGAGGCCCTCCTTGTGAGTTAGTTACTTTTCATAGCTGTTGAGATATGCTGTATATTATATTGAATCAAAGTCGCCAATTTGCGTAATCCCATTGTGATTTTGAGTTCAGGGCATTTTTTTTTACCTCTCCTTTCATTTGTCTAGACTAGAGATACGACATTTTAAGAAGAGTTATACGATCATGCGGAGTATTTAGCTTTTGTTAAAGATGTCTCTATCATATATTGTGATTATAATAATTTTGTGACTTCTACTGTTATGAATTTGTTTTCTTTCCTTTTGTGCAAGTTATAGATTTACTATCAAAGACTTTGGACATAGTGTGCATGCATGTAACTTGTAGTATTTAGTCTTATTTGCAAGCATTTGCTTATTTATTTTGGATAAATTATACGAAACTATATTGGACTTTGCATGTGTTGCACACACCTACGTTAAACTGAAAAGTGGAACAACCAACTACATGCTAATAACAATGTCAACTATTTATTGAAAGGACAACAATGACCTTATTTATATAACATGTGTCTAGAAGCAAGTGTATTTAGTTGTTCCGCTTTAAAGTTCAATATAGTTGTGTAACAGGTGCAAAGCTCTATGTTGTTTTGTGTGTAAAAAATCTTTTTATATAGGGACATTTTTCTCTTTTTAATGAAAAGCACCATTATTAATGGTGCAATATATTGAAAGTTCAATGTAGCTATGTGCAAAGTTCAGTGCAATTTTATGCATGGTATCCTTGTTTTTGGAAGAGTAGGCCTAGGATACACATGGGACAGGATCGGCACAAGAATGTTGCTTAGAAACTGGTTGTAGCAAGTTACGAGCTATGGGTCCCTTTTGATTTCTCTATCGTTTGAACATTGTTGGTCTTTTAAACAGTGTCTGTGTGTGTATATATATGTATGTATAGTTGTTTGCATTTCCTATAGTTTTGACTGGGTTTTCTGTCTAATGGATCTTTTCTTTTGTTTTCTTCCTTGCAACTCTGATGGACTTTGGTTTGTCGACTCTGCGTAGGCGAATCCTTCGTTTTATGTTTGTTAATTATGGTATTTACTATTTAGTTTAATATGCAGGCAATGAGATGTTCTCTCTCTCTCTCTCTGTATATAGATTTATATGTATATATGTATATGGCAGTTTTTGGTTGGTCTTATGCATTTGGAGGCTAGAGATGCATGTTTATTACAATATTTGACAGTGTCATGCATAAGAATATTGTATGATATGGTGTTTGGTGAATCTTTGGTACTTGGATTTGATAGAGTTAAAATCATCATACTCTGCATGTAGTTTCTACTTGAGATTTTTATACATTTAGAGTTGTTTACAGTTGATTCAGTGAAGATTGTGTGGTAGGTGTGGTTTCAGTTGCAAAATTGTCATTATTATATTGAGACCCAATCTATGACAATAAATAAAAGATTGATCTATGGTTTTTCTTCATTTTCATCCTCGGATAAATCTAAGCAATTTCAACGACAGTTGTTAGTTTACATGTAACTTGCATACATCAAATACAACAAGTTTTCATGATTACATCTAACTTGTCCGACCAAGTGAATCAGTACCATGAAGTGAGTTTATGTGAGCCTAGGGGGCGAGTTACCCGCCATTTTATGTAAGTGGGTCAATTAACGAATCTAGTGATGTCTCTTAGGATTTTAGCTAATCGGGCTGGCAGGTTACCCGTGGGATGGATTTTGTAAATCCATACTGGACGTACAAGTTAAATTTAAACAATTTTAGGATACAATTTAAATTGATGAGTTATCGGTGCTTCTCCAAACACTCCTAAATGCTCCAATACTCTTCGGACCAATTATGTTTAACTGATTTGACCAATAATCAACCCCGCATAGTAAAAACTGATTTTGATTGATGTGTACTAGTTAATACTAATTTTTAGCAAAAAAATATGTTGGTCTATAGATGAAGTATAAATTAATCAAATTAATCATTTGTGGTCTAAATCTTAATCACCCTCACTAATACAAAAATAACCATTGACCCAATAATCAATTGCTTTAGTCAAAGACATGATCATCATCAACTTGGACTTTTTCCTATGAAATATTACAAAAATACCCTTTGCACTTAGTTGCATGACAAGTGGAGTGAGCATGCCACATGATCATATATGTATATAGTTTTTATTTTATTGGTAAGTCCATAAAATAATCCATAGAAGCTTGAGAAAGGAGCTACTTATGAGTCATTTTGTGGGAAAATGGTTTCACACTACAAGACAATATAATCATTGACAACAATAGTTTAGTACCAAACAAATCGTCATATAATTTACCAAACAAGCCGGCCTTGTAAGCCCTGACTGCTGTCCATGACTGCTCTGCTTCCATTCGTCAATAACCTAACTCTCTTGTAGGACCCGCCTTTGTCAGGTTGGCGCGATACAATACGATAAACAGGTTTGACACACAAATATCCAACACTTTATTTTTGTTAATTAACGATTATATCCATGAATGTGTGTGCCACAACATGACTAGATAATCGTTTCAATGCCCACCACAATTACAGAATGTGCGAGCCTGTTAATTTCGTGTTATGTATCGTGTTACGACACAAATTGTCAACTCTACGTGTATCTTTTGGTACATGTATTCTACATGTACACCACTTTCAGGAACTCATGGGTAGATTTACAGCAACTTATCACATCTCTTGTTTTCAGTTCGAACTTAAATAATAGACATTCAAATTGCGACTTGAACCTCTCAAGGCACCAAAAACTCGATCCACATTTTTATGCAGTTAGATAGAGAAAAAATAGATCCGACATTCCACGTGTAAACCCAAAATGCGATCCGAAATCTCCACTCCTTTCGGGTGGGATTTATGTCGGACATTTTCAAATCGAATTTGAAAAACCCAATCCAAAGACTCGAATTATCAGCTCTGTCCCTAACTGGTTCCAAGTTCCAAGCATTGCAGCAAATCGAAATTGTATATATATACACACATAAACAAATGTTATTACAGTATAAAGATTATGACAGCTGAGCTTATTTTAGGACCAAAAAACCTCAGTTCCTGCTCTGACTCGTCTCCTTCATCTCTTTCAGACATTTCATCGAACACCTCACACGCAACCAACCTCAAAACACCATCCATGGACACCTCCTTCAACCTCCACCACTCCGCCTCCCACCGCTCCCGCCGGCGCCGCCACACCACTCCGGTGGCCTCCCGCCCCGCATCTCGCTCCTTCACTCCCCTCTCCGCCTCCCGCCACCCCTCTCCATCGCGACTCCACCACCCATCTCCGGCGACCCCGTTCGGACAAGACACAGACCAGTCATGGCACGGCGAGGTCTCTTGGCAGTTCGAGCCAACTGGGTTCCGCGAAAGTCGCGACCTTGGCGCCGCCCTGGTCCCGTGGGCGCCTCCGCCGAACCCGCCGCGTTTCGCGGCCAATGGGGTCGTCGGAGACTTTTCGCAGAGCTCGAGTCAGTTCCATAGCTTTGTGAACCCTTATTACGAGAGCTCTTTTTCAGGGGAGAGGCTTGAGCTGAGGAGCTATGAGGGTAGGGGCAAAAAGGAGAGAAAAAATAGTTTCATTTCAATGGCAAGCTTGGGAGTGATCAAGGAAGATTCTAGTCCTGTTTTGGTTCATGAAACCAAGCAAAGTTTTGGTCTTCATGGACACAATGATCCTAGTTGGGAATCAATGGCACATGGTTATGATGATGAGGAAAATGGTGTTTATGGCCATCATGGCACATCCCATCATGGTCATGGCCTTCATGGCCATGAGAGGTATGATACTTTTCGATAATTTGATATAGGGTTACACATGAATGCTTGAGTTTTGTTCGTTTTACGTGTTAGCTAGAGTTGACAAATGAGTCGGCGAACTGGACTCAGGTCTAAATGGGTCCGACCTAATTCGTTCGTTTTACATGTTTATCAGAGTTGACAAATGAGTTAGTGGACTACTGGATTTGGGTCTAAATGGGTCGGGACTAAGAACGTAAAGTATATCAGACAACTTTTTGTTTGCCCAAGTTGATGTTATTGGGGTGAGTTAATGAAGGCCTACGAACATGTAAAGTATATCACATGTTTATCATAATGTATTTGTCAACTTGGGTTACAGTCGACAATTCAAGTTTTGAGTTGCGTTTTACATGTAAAATGTGCGGAGTTATTTGACCAGCCCACAATCTTCTTAATTTATGACCAACCAAAAATTATTTTTCCCTCATTTTTCTATGTGACTTATTTATTTTCACAAATTTTCATCAAGGTATGATGATGAGACTGAAGATGATGATATTGATGGAAGTGACTATGATGATGATGAAGATGGTGATGAAGAGGCAGCAAAACCAATAGGCTTGTTTGGGTTATTTAGGTACTCAACAAAATGGGACATGGTTCTTGTGTTTTTGGGTTGTGTTGGAGCTTTGATCAATGGAGGCTCTCTTCCTTGGTACTCTTATCTTTTTGGAGAGTTTGTTAACAAGATTGCTAAAGAATCTGAAACCAACACTACTCAAATGATGAAAGATGTGGAAAAGGTACAACGAATAAAATGAGTATCAGTTAACTGATATAACCTTATATATCAGTTCTACTTGAAATTACGTAGTTTTATGTATAAGATCATACAAACTAACAAAAATTATTCATTGCTCTTACAATGTTTAGATATGTTTGTTCATGTCTGGCCTAGCAGCTGTGGTGTTGGTAGGAGCATTCATGGGTAAGACCAAAAACACAACACAAAAACTACCTTAAAAATTGTATAGTTTGTTCCTAGTTTGTGCCAATACTCAAACCATGCTAATTTTGCTGAAATTTACAGAGATCACTTGTTGGAGGTTGGTCGGAGAACGATCGGCTCAGCGTATACGAACAAAGTATCTACGAGCAGTTCTTCGACAGGATATCGGGTTTTTCGATACACAAATTAGTACTGGTGATATTATGCATGGAATTGCTAGTGATGTTGCACAAATCCAAGAAGTTATGGGGGAGAAGGTTAGTTTTTGGTTTTTTAAGGACATTCGAAATTCGACCATATTTATAGATTGTAACAGTTAAAAACGTTTCATTTTCGGGTTGGATCGGGTTTGTCATGGAAAAGTGCAGATCGGGTAGAAAGAACAACTGCACTCAGCTGATGCATTTTCTATGTAAAATCCGACTCTCACGAACCTGAACGTCCTTGAAAGCGGGCTAGGGTTAAGTCTTTTCAACCAAAATTCAGAAAAACCACAACCCCTCAATCAATTTTTGACTCGGGTTGGATATCTTTTAGCATGAAAAAGTGTGGGTCGAGTCGGACAAATCACACTGAACCCATGTTTTTTAATGTAAAACCTGCGACTGTGCCTGGCACTGCAGGCCATGGGTCGGACACAAAAATACACGTGTTTTTATTGACAACTTTTCATCAGTTCTAACAAACCTCACCACTTAATGAAAAAGATATATAAGGATCGATAAAAAGTTGTAAAATAAAAATGGGTGAGTTTTTTGGCTTGAGTTTCTTTCAACCCGAACACCCAAACCTGAAAAACTCAATCCTGATCTGAAACTCGAATCGTCAGCTCTAATCCGAAACTGAAAGAATCTTTGTGTAATTGCAGATGGCACATTTCATTCACCATATATTCACCTTCATCTGTGGGTACACAGTTGGGTTTTTGAGGTCATGGAAGGTGTCTCTAGTGGTCTTCTCAGTCACTCCATTGATGATGTTTTGTGGAATTGCTTATAAGGCCATTTATGTGGGCCTAACTGCAAAAGAAGAGGTTAGTGCCATTGCTTATTAGGCTATTTATATGTCGTGACAGTCAACCTGACGAATATATATTTTATATTTTTGTAGTTTATTGATCTATTTTCACATTTTGATTATAGGTTTCTTATCGAAAAGCTGGTGGTGTCGCAGAACAGGCAATCAGCTCAATCATGACCGTATTTTCATTTGTTTCAGAGGATCATTTAGCCGCAAAATATGGCAGAATGTTGGAAAAACTCGTGCCCGTTGGCGCGAAAATTGGGTTCGCCAAGGGGGCAGGAATGGGAGTGATCTATTTGGTTACTTATGCAACTTGGGCATTGGCTTTTTGGTATGGATCAATCTTGGTTGCTAGAGGAGAGCTCGCTGGTGGAGAAGCTATTGCTTGTTTCTTTGGTGTCAATGTTGGTGGAAGGTAAGGTACTTAAAACTCTAGGATTTTCGGTTGCCGATGTTTGTTTGGAAAATGTTTCAAAACGGTTCTCTTACTACTCATTTTGTTTCAAACCGGTATTTAATTTTATTTTTGTTCTAGTTTGATCATAATCGTCAAATGTGGTTGATGCAATGATGCGGATATCCTAGCTAATTTTTAGTCATATGAATAGTGTAAATATGTGACGTATGAGCAAGTTTAAATACTACTTTCTCGTATCAAGATAAATCTGTCTTGTGCACTGAGCTGCTACTTAACATATGAAAGCTATGAACGCTTGATAGGGGGTTGGCATTGTCATTGTCATATTTTGCTCAATTCGCACAAGGAACTGTGGCCGCGGGTCCGGTATTTGAGATCATAGACAGAGTTCCAGACATCGACCCCTACAATCCCGAGGGAAGGAAACTTTTGAGTGCTCGTGGAAGGATCGATTTCAAAGGTGTCACTTTCTCGTATCCATCTCGTCCTGATGCCCGAATTCTCAGCTCGCTCAACCTTATAGTTCCCTCCTCGAAGACTCTTGCATTGGTCGGTCCTAGCGGAGGCGGCAAATCCACCATTTTTGCTCTCATAGAGAGACTCTATGACCCCATTGAAGGTAACATCATAGTCATCTTTTAATTTTGGGTTTATAACTACTTTCTACGTACATTTTCGTAGTTCTAAACATTACAGACGGTGAAGAAAGATTTAACCCTTCAGTTTTAGTCTGACAAAACTTATTATCTAACGGTTGAGATTTACACATTGTTGCAGGAAGTATTACATTGGACGGTCATGATTTAAGGACCTTGCAAATCAAGTGGTTGAGAGATCAAATAGGATTGGTCAGCCAGGAGCCAGTTTTGTTTGGAACCACAATACTTGAAAATGTGTTGATGGGAAAGGCAAATTCAACCAAGAAAGAGGCCATTGCTGCTTGCACTGCAGCTAATGCCCACACCTTCATTTCTGGCCTTCCACTGGGCTATGACACTCAGGTACATTTTCATAAATTATAGCGAATTTTACACATGTTGCATATAACTATATCGAAAAGACAAAATTGCCCCTCAATAAAACGATAGTTATCGCGCAAAACTGCACTGAACTTCTGACGTTTAAGTTCAATGTTACAACTTATTGAAAGTAAGTATAGTTGTTCGATAAAAAAGACTGTTTTTTCTGACAGAAATCTGTGACCTCAAAATGTGGCAAATAACATACTAAATTTCAAAATACATGCTTCCTTGACTCTCAAGTCTCACCTTAAGTTCTACTTTTTGGTTCATTAGGTTGGTGACCGAGGGACCCAACTCTCCGGCGGCCAGAAACAACAGATTGCATTAGCTCGAGCTATGATCAAAGACCCTACAATCCTCCTCCTCGACGAGCCCACCAGTGCCCTAGATCCTGAGTCTGAAGCTGTGGTCCAAAAGGCCATCGACAAGCTCTCCGGCGACCGGACAACCATTGTCATTGCCCACAGGCTAGCCACTGTGAGAAAATCCCATACCATTGTTGTTCTTGACCATGGCTCAGTTCTTGAAACTGGTGATCACCGCAAGCTCATGGACTCTAAAGGACCTTACTACAACCTTGTCAAGCTTGCTTCTGAGTCAGTCTCAAACCCTAAGTCCCAACAAATGGATCATATCAAAGGAATTATCAAATCTTACGATAATTCAGCTTACGACATGTCAAGATCAATGTACTTTGAAGAAGAAGAAGAAAACGGAAAAGAAAAAGAAAGTGTCCCAAAGGCTAGAGGCTTTCGTCTCTCGGAGATATGGAAGCTCCAGAGACCAGAGATGCTTACTCTCACGCTTGGGTTTCTCTCAGGAATCCATGCCGGAGCAATACTATCCGTCTTTCCATTGCTTCTAGGCGAGGCATTGGAGATATATTTCAACGAGGACACCGCGAAGATGAAGAGACAAGTCCTGAGCCTCTCGCTAGGCCTCGTCGGGCTTGGCATTGGCTGCATTGTTTTCATGACGGGACAACAAGGACTCTGCGGATTGGCCGGGACAAAGCTCACAATGAGGGTGAGAGACCTTCTTTTCCGGGCAATCTTGAAACAAGAACCCGGATGGTTCGATCTTGAAGAGAACTCGACCGGAGTGCTCGTGTCGAGGCTCTCATTCGACAGTGTCTGCTTCAGATCAGTCATCGGGGACCGGTTCTCGGTCCTACTCATGGGACTGAGCTCAGCCTCCGTCGGGCTCGGTGTATGCTTCTTTCTTGATTGGAGGCTGACCCTCCTCGCCGCGGGGCTCACGCCGTTCACTCTGGGCGCGAGCTACTTGAGCTTAATCATCAACATCGGTCCTAGAATCGACAACTCCTCGTACGTAAAAGCGAGCAACATAGCGTCTGGGGCAGTGTCCAACATCAGGACAGTGACAACGTTAGGATCTCAAGATCTCCTGGTCAACTCTTTCGAGCAAGCCTTGTCGGAACCCAAGAAAAAGTCAACGAAGAGGACACAGGTTTTGGGCATAACCTTGGGGTTCTCTCAGGCCGCAATGTACGGAGCCTACACCTTAACTCTATTTTTCGGGGCGTACCTTGTGGAGCAAGGCAAGACCGATTTTGGGGAAGTGTACAAGATTTTCTTGATTCTTGTCCTGAGCTCGTTCTCCGTGGGACAGCTGGCCGGCCTCGCGCAGGACACTTCCCCGGCTTCCGCGGGGGTTCCTGCTGTCCGCGGGGTGATCAGCAGGACGCCGCAGATAGGCGGGGAAGCGAGGAAAGGAAACTATAAAAAGACGGAAGCGTTGTCGGGGGACATTGAGTTCAAGATGGTGACGTTTGGGTACCCAACAAGGCCAAATGTGAGTGTTTTGAAGGAGTTTTGCTTGAAGGTGAGAGGTGGGTCAACGGTGGCTCTTGTTGGAGGGAGTGGGAGTGGGAAGTCAACGGTGGTGTGGTTGGTGCAGAGGTTTTATGATCCAAACCAAGGGAGGGTGGTGATGGGAGGGGTGGATTTGAGGGAAATGAATGTGAAGTGGCTGAGGAGGCAGGTGGGTTTGGTGGGTCAAGAGCCAGCACTTTTTGGTGGGACTATTAGGGAAAACATTGCTTTTGGGAACCAAAGTGCTTCATGGACTGAGATTGAGGAGGCTGCTAGAGAGGCTTATATTCACAAGTTCATTAGTGGCCTCCCTCAAGGCTATGAAACTCAGGTATACTCTCTACTTGCCTTTTTTCGGGTGATTTGAAGGGCGTATCTCTTACGCCGGTTTTAAAATTTGAACTTAATAACTGACTGACGGTCAAAACAATTTGCTCTCTTCTTAGATGTCAATAGTTTTTTTGGCTGAGGCTTATCCAAACCAATCATTTGATCTCTAGTTAGAATGTGAAGTTAACTTGAGTAACTATTTGGGCAAGGCCCACCCCATAAACAAAGAAAAAGATGTCTCTTTCTCAAAATTAGTGTTTTATCCCTAGTTAGATTGTTTTCTTACATTGAATGTGTGGCTTTAAGATCATGAGGAAGCAACATGTTCATGTGCGCCGAGGTTTAGTATTTGTTACAAGTGAAAAACATTACACACATTAGAGGAAAAAACGTTCAGAAGCGGTATGTTGTATCAAAAAGTAGAGCCGATAAGTTGATGTGTCACATGTTTAACCATTCTAACTAGTTGAACACCGACAGAAGCTGTAGCACCTAATCTTGTATAAAGAAACTAATAGGTCAAAATTCAAAATCGGGTTTCACCCATTTCTAACTAGTTTGCCTACCCTTCTAGTTTCTAACAAATTTAACGTCACCCACCCATCGATTGAATCTCAATCAAACCGATTGATCCAACAAACTTGTACGACTTCATGCCTCGTGCCCGCCCTGTGATCATTCCTAATCATTACTCTCCTTACCAAAACTTTTGCTCTTTCTTGGTAGGTTGGAGAGAGCGGGGTCCAGCTATCAGGTGGCCAAAAACAAAGGATATCAATAGCAAGAGCCATACTGAAGAAACCAAGGGTCCTCCTCCTAGATGAAGCAAGCAGTGCCCTAGACTTGGAATCAGAGAAACATGTCCAAGAAGCTCTAAAGAAGATATCAAAGAGAGCCACCACAATAGTGGTGGCCCACAGGCTCAGCACCATTAGAGAGGCTCACATGATAGCTGTGATGAAAGATGGTGCAGTCACTGAATATGGGAGCCATGACACTCTCATGGCTTCACATCTCAATGGGGTCTATGCTACCTTGGTTAGGGCTGAAAATGAAGCCAATGCCTTTTCTTGATATATACATACAGGTTGTAAAGCCAGACACAGTTTTCTTGTGGTCAGTCACTTTGCATATAGAGAAATAGAAATGATTCTTGAGCACTTGTTTGGTAGCTTTAGTACTTGTGACTTGAAGTATCATGTGCAAATTATTCTTGAAATTAAGTGGTGCTTGTTTGGTAGCTTTAGTATTTGTGACTTGAAGGAGGTTTCATGTTAACCATTCGGGCCGGACTGAGGGAAGATATATGAATGATGATCGGTAAATTAGTGTAGATGAGCACTTTCCACTTTTGAGCTTCAACAAAGTTCAGAAATGAGGTAGTATATATGAATGATTTTTTATTTATTTATTAGCAAGCGTGACTATTCAGAGACTCGAAATTAAGATCTCGAGAGATCAAGTGAAATCAACCACTTGTCCTACTGTAGATATATGAATGATATTCAGCAAATTAGTTTAGATGAACACTTTCCACTTTCAAGTTTCAACAAAGCTGTTGGAAAGAGACAATTTCTACACAAACCTGCTTCTTTTTGGCTCTAGTAACTCGTATACGTCTATCTGCCTTGCTAGCCTCTTGACTTAAGTCCACCTATCCAGTAAGACCTAAAGTCCGTTATCTTTTATCCGGTTTCAACTGATCAAAGGTCATGTTAATATATTCTACATTGAAAAAATTTAAAGATATACACGTTATGCTCTCCGCTTACGAACTTAAATTTTCGAGTTTAAGACACATTTACGGATCCATATATCATCCATGTGAAACTCTTGTTCATCTTTCTTAATGTTAAAGAAATTGATTCCTTTGGCACAGTAGCAAGCTTATACTATTCTTGACGCCGGCGTAAAGATAGGATGCTGTGTATGTTGATCGAAGCTATATATATTCAACACTCGTTGGTCTGAACAGAGATCGATTTCTTGAAATAATAATGGAGGCCCACCGGAATTCCACCGGCGGCCCGGAACGATCTATAAAAATTTCCAGCAACACTACCATAGATTGGCTGAATGGCATAATGGATAATATGTACAACAGCCACGACAGCTCCAGAAACAACCAATCCGACGTTAGGCAAAAGATTCAGAAAGTTCCGGAAAAGCTATCCCGGAGCCGGAGTGCTTCCGACATGAAAATATATTTCCCGTCGGCGGTCTCCGTCGGCCCCTACCACCACGGCGAACCCGAGCTCCAGGTGGCGGAGGAGCTCAAGCCCGCAATGGTGTGCGAGTTTGCGAGGGACTGCGAAATGTCGATTCGTCAACTGTACCATAAGGTCGCCGGCCATGCCGGCGACGCAAGAAACTACTACGTGGAGGGCTCAACCGACCGCTTTAACTTCGAGGCCTTCACGACGATGTTGCTACAGGCAAATCCGACCCCTCATTCCTCAATCACAAGTTATGGTGAAGAATTTCTTCACTTATTCTGAGACGGACAGAGCGAGAGCCCATCAACTCAAAGATCGCTATCGTATCCGTCTCCTTGATTATCTTCACATGTTACCAAGTGGCAGTAGGTGTGGCCCCCTCGTGCCGGTCCGTTAAAGAGATCAAGGCAACATGTGTTGAAAATAAGAGAAATAGTACTATTTTATAAATTTTAACATCCAGTGCATGCAATTATTGTTTAAGTGTGTAAAACCTCGTCCAAGAGAAAATGAGTTTGCACGTAAGGGGGCGTATCTAAGTGAGAAATTATTATTGGACCTTCAACTATCAGCTTAAACTTTTAGCTGAGATAACTATTTACTCGTATTTACTTTTTTATTTTTCCAATGTGGGACACAATTCCACACTTCAACACTCCCCTCACATGAGAGTCTCACATTTTTCTTTTATCGGTGAACGCAACACGTGCACAATCGGGTGCTTTATAAATCTGCACTCATCCTTACGTACGTGTATGTATTTTTCTTCCACACGTAGGCTATTACAGGCATATCCATATGCAAGTGGACCGGAGACTAAAACTTGCTTTGATACTATGTGAAAACTATCTCAACCAAAAAGTTAATCTGATAGTTAAAAGTCTAATAATAATTTTTTACTCTAACAATTATGATATGTGTTTTCACTACTACGAGCATCTCCAATGCTTACCTATTCTATGAGATGTTAAGGAAGAATGAGCATGTGTCACCTCATCATGTTAGTGTGTAGCATCTATTTACATATAAGGTGAGTAAAACATGCCCACGTAGAAAATGAGCACCTAGTCGCATAAATAAGCACACAAACAAATATAACTTTGTCATTGTGTGCATTTTCTAATTCTAACAACTATAATATTTCCTGACATTAGGAGTACATTTCCAACCAACCAAGTCGAGCCATCTCCAAGCCGTGAGTTTTGAAAGTGGGCTCATTACCGGGACCCTAAGGCTGCTGCAGGTGGCAGTGGACGATACCACCAAGTCCATTTTGCTGAACTTAGTGGCTTACGAGTCATGCCCAGACACTCGGGACGACTATGTGGTGACGACATACATAAGTTTCATGAGTTCGTTGATTACTTGCGTTGAGGATGTGAAGGAGTTGAGATCTAAAGGCATTTTGCTCGACGTATTGGGAAGCCTAAGCGACCAACACGTGGTTGACAACTTTAATGAGATCGGATACGGTTTGGTACCTAATCATCGTTTGTATGTGGATGTGCACGAGCAAATAGAGAAGCAATCTAAGGAAAAGTGCAAGATTTGGATGAAAGATTGGCACGATAGAAATTTTTGAACTCCTTGGACTTTTCTTGGATTTATGGCTGCATTTTATGTCATTATCTTGACCACCGTGCAAACATACTTTACAATGTATCCCTCGGAGTCTGGTTAGAGTGTTGGTTACACTCTAAAAGCGTCCACAATGAAAATGTAATGAAAGTGTAATATCTGAAGAATTTGTGATTTATATTATTATATTTACTGTATAAGGTAATAATTTATTATGCATGCAATATATATTACATGCATAATACATTATTATATTTGACATTTGTTAAATATGTTATTCAACCCCAATAAAATAAATAGTTTAAATACAAAAATAATTTTAAATTGCAAAACGTATAAGTGTGGGTCCAACTATTACACTTATTACAGTGTAACTATTTTAAAAATGAGTATAATAAAAAATAGTGTAACCATTTTGTTAATTGTGGATCTACTCTATTACAACTTGATTAAGTTTGCTCTTCCGTTTAATTCATCATCACTACTGACTTCTCATATTCGATCCACTCGCAGGCGCCGTGTTATCATCCCCATCGTCACTCTAAGCCAGTTGTGAAAATATGTCAGTATGGGTAGATGCACTTTTTTCATGTTTATATGTATTGAATCATATTTTAATAGTTTCGTTATTTTTGAGTTTTAGTTGTCTTTCGTTATTGAAATTTGAAAGTTTGTCTACTATTGTTGGAAGTTATTTTTTTTTTCATTATGAGCATGGTGTTATGTTTGGAAGTATTGTTGCGCCTCAGTTGGCTTTGAAAAGAGCAAGAGCGACTCTGCTTGTTTCACTATTACAGTCAATTTTCAACCAACTATATAATTGTTGGTAGTTTAATGTCAGGTCTGTTCGTAACGAAGTTTGTAATTCTCTATTGATATTAATGAAATTAATAGTTCCTTAAAAAACAAGTATGAATGCACAAATAGTTGCACAAGCACAGATATAGTGATTCAAAATCATTAGCCGCTTTCCAATTAAACCACATTTTTTTGATATCTGACATTTGTGCACTTATGTGTGTTGTTAAACGCGGTATATCATTACATTTGGTGATTGGGGTTCAACATTTTTGCAATTGTGAACTACACATTATAATCATGGTAGCTACCATAATTAATTGCTTAATAAAAACAAATTAAAATGGACCGCTTTAATAATCTCATTTAAAGATGAAACAATAAGCTATTGTTTATGGAATCTATCAATTTAATTCACAAAGATTTCGTTTTTTTAACGAATAATTAAAGAACAACATTCAATACGTTATATACATGAAAAAAAAAGAGTGAATGAAACTATTCATATACATAATATAAAAAAATTTGGATTCTACATATATTATTAGCATATGCAAGATTAAGACATTTCAATTGTCCTTACCTTTCTAATGGCTCCATTTCTTCTAACTCAACCAAAAGGAAATGCAACCATGAAAAGAACAAAATTATAGTCTTCTTAAATTACTCTCATGAGACCTGACCACTATAGTTTAACGCGGTATAACGCCAGGTTCAATAATTTATAGAAAACATCTAAGTGCATGCACAACTATCACGTGTCAACAGAGAAGATCCACTAGTCAATAAAAAATAGGCTCACATTTGTTGTATGACGAGAGTGTCTGCAGACTGGTTTTGTACATATCTCGAGACTAGTTTTGATTTATTTTAAAGACAATTCTCACATCAGTCTGATGCATTTTCTCCGACTTCTAAGGTTAGAACTTATGTGGTTAAAGAAATAGGAATTCATTTTGATCCCCATACTTGGCCAAACTAATGGAGTCAATGAATTCACCTCCAATCCAATGTTTGAAAACATAGGACGAATTGGACATTCAATGTAATAAAACCAAAAATGTCACATTCTAGCTAGTACTCTTTGAGTAAATATTACACAAACACTCTTAGCTTTGAATGCAAGTGAAAGTAACTTGCCTCCCATGCAAAGCAAAAGAGATCATCTTTTCTCTTCTCACTTCCTCCAAGATTCATTTTCTTAGATTCTTTCCAATTCCTCTTCATAACCTGACACATTTCATTGCGTTCCATTCCTTTCCCGCGTCTCAAATCCTCCAAAAACCCGACACATTTCTTTCCATTCCATCCCTTTCCAACGCATTAGATCGTTATTCATTTTCTCGATTCTTTTCACATCCTCTCCAAAACCCGACACATATATTTCCTTTCCATTTCATTCCTTTCCCGCGTCTCAGATCCTCCAAAAACCCGTTTCATTTCTCTCCATTCCATTCCTTTTCAGCGGATTAGATCCTTCGTTGCTAGGGTTTGATCGTCCCAACATGGCATCTCCCACGCCCGGAGTGCTCATAAAGCTCCTTCAAACCATAAACTCCAACGTTAGAGTACGAGGAGAGCACCGGTCGGTCCTCCTCCAAGTGATCAGCATCGTACCGGCCTTGTCGGGATCCGAGCTATGGCCGAACCAAGGCTTCTTCATCAAAGTCTCCGACTCGTCTCACTCAACATACGTCTCCTTGTCCCAACAAGACACCGAGCTCATCTTGAACAACAAGCTCCAGCTCGGACAGTTCTTTTACGTAGAAAAAATCCATGCAGGATCGCCGGTTCCGGTTCTTGTCGGAGTCAGGCCGGTTCCCGGCCGTAACCCATTTGTGGGAAACCCTAAAGATTTGATGCAAATGTTGGAGCCGTCCGATCTTGAGAGTGGGAAGGTGAATAAAGAAGGAGAGGTGGGTTCAAGAAATAGTAATGGCAATAATAGTAATAAGATTGTGATTAAGGAGGAGAAGGTTGGTGTTTCTTCTAGGTATATGTTAGGTGTTTTGAGCAGAAAACAAAATGGATCCGAGAGCATCGCAAATAACGAGAATGAGAATGAGAACAAAAATGAAAATCGTGGCACAAGTAATAAGAATGTTGGGTTAGTGAAAGGGAAACCTCAAGAGCTCAAAGATCAGGTACATTTATATCTTCTTTTAATCATTTCTTGATTATTGAGTTGCTCGGTGTCCAATTTAGTCCTGAGCTTGTGTATTTCGACCCAATTTAGTTCCTGAATTTTGTTAACCTCAAACAATTCCTAAACTTTCATGTTTCGACTTGTAATCATTGAAATTTATGCATTTGCTACTCTCAATACAATGTGAACAAGTTTGAAGTTTTTGTGTTCATAAAAGTCTCTTCAAATGGAGTACACTGTACACTTCGTGCTTGTAATCATTGAAAAAACAATCTTGGAGCTCACTTAGACATGAATTTATAAACCCTAATAATATATAATTATGAATTTGTGATGATGATGATGATGATGATCCATTAGTTAAAGAGCTATGGTTATGACAAAAAATAAGTACTAGCATATTTCAGACAAATCCTTCCTGCAGCAGAGCAGAGGTTGGTGTAGCTTATAATAAGGATGTTTTGGTGGCTTGCAATAAGAAGCAACAATCTGTGAAAAGAAGTTCAAGTAAACAAGAAAACATGAACCTCAACTGTTTGTCATCAAACAATAACAGAAACAAGAACAACAACCTCTCACCAGAAGCACTTTTGTGGTCTTCTCTTCCTCCCAACCTCTCCAAGCATGGCAAGGTATTTTTCTTGTTCACATTCCTTCATTTTTTATATATATTTATATATTTGAGAGCAAGTAGTTTCGGACGAAGGTAGGTATTGACTGAGATTCAATCAAGACACAAAGAAAATAGATCTGCAAAGCTAGGCGCCTAAAATTTGTTGGACTGCGTATGAGTGTTAAATCGTGAAGTAATTAACATATAGACATTGGTTAGACTAAGTGTTAGCCCGTAACTCTCTCTTTCTCTCTCTACATATTTATTTCGTGTAAAGTTGTGCATGTATTTTTGTGGGATTGGGTGGAAATTTGACAGTTAAATTGACTTGTCACGTCAACGTCATAAAAAAAAACAAGCATGAGCTCATATGTATCAATTTATCTCCTACATCAGAAATGGATACATGTAAAAAATGACATGTTTTGGCATGTAGTTGAGGATCTTGAGGTAACATCTCGATTCACTATTTAATCCTCATCTCGATACTTAATTATTTTGAAACGAAAGTAGAATATAGTAAAATATAAGTAAGGTTCCCTATTAAGCTTATCCCATAATCTGTTTTTTGTTATTATATATGTACAATTAGGGAATGCTTAGAAGGAGAAACCTAGCTTCTTTGGTTGCAGCAGAAGCTCAAAAAGAGGCATCCATGGCTGCAACTCTTGTCAAGTGCATGAGGTATATAATTACTACTTTCTTTTGGGTATATAGAAAATGACAATATATATCATGCTCTACCTCCTTATAACTCATTATCTTGAGGTCACATGTTCGAGTACTAAAGAAAAAAAAATCATTGCTCAAAAACAAAGTTACGATTGTGTTTGTGAATTTACTCTCACTAGATCCTTAATTGTGAGTGTCAAGTGCACTGGGTCGCTTTATTTTCGAACGACGCGTTCATTTCTAAAATGTCTCAACTATTCACATAAACACGTTTTTTTATACAAAAGAACTATCTTCCCAAACTTCAATATAGTAGAAGTCTGATGCACTGAACTGTATTTTTATCTAATTAAACATTATTACCCTTCAAAAACCAACCACATCTTAACTTCAATTTTTCTCATTTCTCCTCTTTTTTCAGCATGTTTTCTGATCTCTGCTCCTCAGCCTCCCTAGACCACCCCCACCTCTCTCTCCCCAAATTCTTTGCTCTCCACAACCTAATAAACCACCCAAACCCAACAACATCACCAATACTCAAGCCCAAGAACTCACTTCCACCACCCCAACCAGCTCCAACCACAGACAAACCACCAAAAAAGACAGGAAAAAACACAACCTCAAAGTCCCCAAAGCCCCAACAAGTAGCACAAGACCTAAGTGTGCAAGAGAAGCAAGAATGGGCCAAATGCAATGGCACACAAGAGATCAAAGAGCTCAGAGAAGCTCTCTTGAGTGAATCACAATCTTGGTTCTTGCAGTTCTTGGAGGGAGCTCTGGATTCAGGTTTTCGCGGGGCTTCGCAAGAGAAGAGAGGCAAGGACAATCACATTGCAGACACACTGTCTCAGCTGAAGCATGCAAGTGACTATTTGGACAAGTTGATGACCAAATTGAGCAGCTCAGATGGGATGTTATTGGAGACTGTGGATAGGTTGAAGCAAAAGGTTTATACATGTTTGCTTGTTCACATAGACTCAGCTGCATCAGCTTTGGAGAAACCAAGGAATTAGATATGTGTTTTTTTGTGTTTGTACCATGATGCTTTTTTCTGAGTAAGTCACTGTAATTTATGTGATGGTGAACTTGAGACAAACAAGTTTGTCTTTGGTTATTGGTTTGTGTACATAAATAATTGTTTTGTTATGTGGATTCATTCTCTCTAATAAAGGTTTTGTAAGGTACCTAATGTTTGTGTCTTCTCTCAATGAGGTAATGTTGTGTGTGTTGCAAGAGGAATAGAGGATTGGGATTTGAACTAGGAATTGGGCCTGAACAAGGCTCAAATGTCCTTTCATGTGGGCTTAGGCCCATTTTTCAAAACAAGATGATATTGGGCTGCTACATTCAGGCCCAGCCCATCAATGTGCTCATTGAAACTGCTCAAATCTCAATAAAGCAATCATTCCATGTAAAGACAGTGTAATAACTTTTTAGTTTCCATTTCAATCATCATCATCATCATCACCCACACAAACGGTTAGCTCTCACACTCAGCTCTCTCAACATTCCAAATAAGCTTTAAAGGTAACACATTTGAGCTCAGTAAGAATCATGAATCTTTGATACAGTACTATCTATTTATTTATTTTGTTGTTGCAGAAATTCATATTCTCAGATCTTATATTTTCAGGTCTTCTATGTCAGTTACTTAGATGATTCAGATACATGCATAACTTTTTGTTGTTGTTGAGTTCTCTGTAGATTGGTTCCAAAATTTCAAATCTTTTTTGGGTTTAATCCAAATTTTGCTCAAGTCTGGGGCAAGATTTGGTATCTAGTTATTTGGGTTTGAGTTATTTAAGCATGGGTGGGTTTATTTATAAAGAAAATGACTTGTGTCCTGTCATCATGTGTGATTGAAACCAAATTTTGGATGTATGTGGGTTTTTTTGGGGGTTTAAACCAAGTTTTGCTCAAGATTGTGGTTGGAATTGGTATTATTAAGTTATTTGGGTTTGGATGTGATTGTTATATAAAAGGAAATGGTTGTCTTATGTTCTTGAAAAAAATTGTATATGACAAATGGTAATTGGGTGTTTTTGGATGCATGTGAATTTTTGGGGGGTTTAATCCAAAATTTTCTCAAGATTGTGGCTAGAATTGGTTTTGTTTAGTTATTTGGGTTTGAGTTATTTTAGTATATATGAGATTATTATGGAGAAGAAAATGACTTAGTCATGTGTGCTTGAAATTTTTCATATATGACAAATGGTAATTAGGTGTTTTTTGGAATTTGGATGCATGTGAAAATTAGTCTACTCAATTTAATTTGGTGCCAAGCCGGCTCGGGATTTGTCCAAAACAGGCTAGGCCAAAAACGCTTGCGTGTTTATCAGGCCACTTTTTCCATAATATTGGGCCAGATTAGCAATGGCCCGTGGGATGTTGGCCCCTTTTGCCAGCTCTACCCACAATGGTAGGAGCCTCGTGCACTGGGTTGCTCTGTAGATGGAACTAGATCACCTTCATTTCATAAATTCCGGAATTTGAATCTAGACTTGTTCATGTCACCAACTTAAGTAAACTATAATTAAGGTAGTGTTTCGATTAGAATTTTTGTTCAACTACGAGAATAAGAAATGAGAATGAAATACCAATTCATGAGAGTGACTTTGAAACAGGATTCTCATCCCCATTCCAAATTTTTTAATTCCAAACGCTACCTTAGTTAAGTTTGGAACTTGTGAGGTAGAAGCACAATGGGTAAGACCGTAAGAGGACTTCTATTGATGGTTCCCTGGAGAATATACATTATAACAAAATTTTGAAAGTCTTTTGTTAAGAAATTGAAGAATAGCTAGATGTGGCCCAAGCCTTTTAACATTCTTGTTGGAGCTTCTTTCACGTGCCTTTAGTACTGATATACACGTGACAGCATCTAGGAGTAGAAAAAGTTTGTAAAATCTTGACTGGTTTTGATGTTTTCAGGATAAATGGCTGGTGAACCCATAAATGTCAATGAGTTTCAAGAATTGGCTAAGCAAGCCATTCCAAAGATGTACTACGACTTTTATGCTGGGGGAGCTGAGGATGAATACACCCTCAGAGACAACGTCGAAGCATTTCGTAGAATCACGTAATGTGCTAAACCATCACTCTATAGTTTAGTAACATAGATATTAACTTCATCAAGCAAGTTTCTACTAATTTTGCAGGTTTCGGCCTCGAGTTCTTGTAGATGTGAGCAAAATAAATATGTCAACGTCTCTATTTGGTTACAACATGTCATCCCCGATTATGATTGCTCCTACTGCTATGCATCAGCTTGCGCACCCGGAAGGTCTCTAACTCGGGCTGGCAAAGTTTTTATCAGGACTTCTCTCAAATTTTGATTTTACGTCTTCTTGTCTTCTTTTATTCTTTTTTTTTTTCTTCCCAGGAGAGGTTGCCACGGCCAGAGCAGCAGCTGCAAGCAACACTATAATGGTAAGAAAATAACGTACCCGGGCTCATTTGCTCTCTGTAGATGCTAAATTCCTGGTTGTTCGGCTATTGCAGATTTTATCGTTTATGTCTTCGTGCACTATTGAGGAGGTTGCTTCTAGCTGTAATGCTGTCCGATTTTACCAATTATACGTAATCTATCTCTTTCTTTGGCAGCAAAGTTCCTTTATATATTATGTATGTGTAGTTTACATATGCGATCTAGGACCGCGAAGTTGTAAACCGGTTCAATATGTGAAATAGGTATACAAGAAACGAGATATTACGGCTCAGCTCGTGCAGAGAGCCGAAAGAAACGGGTTCAAGGCTCTTGTCCTAACCGCTGATGTCCCTAGACTTGGTCGACGGGAAGCAGATATAAAGAACAAGTAAGTTTCTCCCTCGGTCCCAAAACAAGTAAGTTAGTTACATGTAAATTACCAATAATATCCCTACGTTAAGTCAATCAGAGACCTGCGGGTTTGTGACCAAATACACATTGGGGTATATGGAAAAAGATCTTCATATTGAATTAGTAATATATTTTAGAAAGAAAAAAAAGAAATAATGAGAGACTCATTTTGGGACGGAGGGCGTATCGTAAAAAAACGTTACGAGATAACATCATAAGAAACGTTGTTCTTCTCATATCGATAAAATATGCAGTATCATAAGCATGGTGTTCCGATTAGTAACTGATATTTGACTTCTGCAGGATGGTTGCACCTCTGCTGAAGAATTTCGCTGGTCTCATGCCAACTAAAGTTGTCAATGACAATGTGAGTAAAAAAATTGATATCCGCACTGTCGCTTCATTATTTTCTTACGATTTGTTGATCGTATTGAGCTGTGTATCAGTTGATATCAATGGTATTTATCAGAAAACATATCTTATGCAGAATGACGGTTCCAAATTACAAGCTTATGCCAGCGAAACTTTGGACGCTTCTTTGAGTTGGAAGGTATGAATTCGTAAACTACTCATGCTACTTGTATTGAACTGGTTTTAACTTTTATGTCAATTTCTCTAACTTGACGTTGAGTATAAAACCGAGCATGCTTTGTTATGTTGTTATCGGTTTAATTAGTGCATCACAACATTTTGCAGGATATTGAATGGCTGAGATCGATAACAAAGCTCCCGATTTTGATCAAGGGAATACTCACTCGTGAAGATGGTGAGACTATTGCTTCCATATCACGATATAAGCTTTTCTTTGTTTCTTGTTCCTGAAGTTTGTATCAATATTAAATAGACCCGTACTTTTAAACCAAACTTCGGTTGAATTACTTAATTCTTCACTTTTCTGTGATATTAGATGTAAACGTACCAAAATAAACCGTACAAATCCAAAATGAGCACATGTTCTTTACAATATTATGTTATCTTTCTATAGGAGCTTAAAGTTACTCTCTTTCCCTCTGGATAATAATACACATACGCCTTTTGTTCTCTCCAAAAAAAAAGAAAAAAAAAAAAAAAAGAGTGGTCCAGTACATGAGACACCATTTTGAGGGATCTGAGGAAGGTCATTTACGCACTTAATTAGTAGAGAGACTGATTCCCTGACTCGAGGGCATAATATCTCCTCTCCCTTAGTAGAGAGACTGTTTCCCTGACTGTTTCACTTGCAGCAATTAAGGCTCTAGAAGTAGGTTTTGACGGGATTGTAGTCTCAAACCATGGCGCTCGACAACTAGATTTTTCTCCTGCCACCATTTCTGTTCTGGAAGAGGTGCTCTACTTCTGCTTACCCTTTAAGCTTTGTTTCTTCAGTATCTTGTTAAATACTGATTCATGGGATGGTAGGTGGTTCGTGCTGTTGGAGAGAAAGTCCCAGTGCTCCTTGATGGTGGGGTGCGACGAGGAACAGATGTTTTCAAGGCATTGGCACTCGGTGCGCAAGCTGTCCTTGTAAGTTCCTGAAACCAACCTTTCAACTAGTAGCATATAATTTTGTGTGTAGATGACTAGTTGTTAGGGTTAGAGCTAATTCATGTTTGTGTCTTGTTGAATTGTGTTATATGTTCTAACACAAACAAGACACATTTAATAATCGTTCTCAAATATTGAACTGAAACAAGAGACGTCGAATAATCGTGTTTGTGTTGTCTTTGTCCCAAAGAAGTTGATATGAGAATGTGTATGGATGTTATTTGATATTACAAAAGTGCATGTTAAAGCCATTGAAATCATCCCGAGTTTCGTGGATGCAGGTTGGAAGGCCTGTTATCTACGGGTTGGGAGCGAAAGGCGAACATGGAGTAAGAACGATCCTTGAAATGTTGAAGAACGAACTAGAGCTCACCATGGCTCTCTCCGGCTGCCCAAGTCTCAAGAATATTACCAGGAGCCATGTGAGAACACAGTATGAGAGACCCAATTCAATGCTCTGATTTTATGCAGACGTATGAGGTAGCGTTTGGATTAGAGTCCTCGTTCTGAAATGGAAATGAAGTACTTGGAATGACTTTTTAGTCACAAAATATCATATCCTCGTTCTCATTTTCATTCCCGTTCTTACGTTTTAGATCCAATCATTACCCAATATTTGCAAAACACAATCGTATCATTTGGAACCACAATAAAAGTGTAGACATGTATATCAGTTTTTGAAATAAAGATTTCAAGTTCAGCACAGACCTACTGTACGCGTATGTTAATTTTACTGTTTTCCAAATGAAGAAAAATAGTAATTCCTTTACAATGTGAACGAAAATCTGTATAATGTACATTGCACTCACCATGTATAACCTAACTGTCATTTTCTTCAAGAACATCAATCACAATCTATACTCAAAAGTCCCAGTTTAAGGGCAAGGGAAGCTATATTCGCATTCCTTTTTTTACTATGCATTACTAGCAGAGTTGCTTTTGTTCACTCCTTGCATGTCCATAGAAGAGTTTGTGATACTACCAACAGAACCAAGGGTTTGAGAGCTTAACTGTGGGCTGGCGGGGCAGGCATCGGGATTGTTGGCACTTGTGGTGGTGTGGATTGCGCCTGAGCTCGTCTGCTGTGGACTCATAGGGGTGCGCTGGTTCATCTGCTGAGGTTGCGGAATTCCCATGGTTGAAGACGAGTCCACCTGTGGAGGCGAAACAACAGTCTGTAAAGGCGAGGTTGTTTCCTGCTGCTGAGGTTGTTGTTGCTGCTGTGTTGACTGCTGTTGTAATTGCATTTGCTGCTGCTGTTGTAATTGCATATGTTGGTGCTGTTGCGCCGATGTTTGCTGAAATTGCTGCTGCGGCGCGGGTGGTTGCTGAAGCTGTTGTTGATACTGTTGTTGTTGGTTCATGTATGGATTCACACCCGCCATCAGTTTCGGTGGGCCCATAGGTCCAGTTACTGTGCGCTGCATCATCAGGTTCATGTTGGGTCGATTCTGAGTCTGTCCCACCGTCGGACCTGGATGCATCTGCCTGGCTCCAGACATTCCAGCCATGCCCGCCTGAAGATCAGCACCTACCACGTTTCCTCGGCCCAGTGCCGTCCTAAGCTTTTGTTGCATCATAGCTGCTTGTGCTCCAGTCAATGCTCCAGCCCTGAGTTGATGAGCTATTGCATTGCTGATATGCATAGCCTGGCTCAGAGTCATCGGGTTCTGGCCAGTGTTGCCACCCATGCCAGCTCCTCCTCCCATATTCGTAGCCTGGCTCATATTCATCGGGTTCTGGCCAACACCAACACCCATGCCAGAAATAGTACCCATTTGTCCCGAGATTCCAGCTCCTCCCATATTCATAGCCTGGCTCATATTCATCGGGTTATGGCCAACACTTCCACCCATGCCAGATATAGTACCCATCTGTCCTGAGATCCCAGATCCTCCTCCCATATTCGTAGCTTGGCTCATATTCATCGGGTTGTGTCCAACACTACCACCCATGCCAGTACTAGTACCCACTGATCCTGAGATCCCAGCTCCTCCTCCTCCTATATTCATAGCCTGGCTCATATACATCGGGTTCTGGCCACCACCGCTACCCATTGGTGCAGAGATCCCGGCTCCTCCTCCCATGCCCATCATGTTTCCTAGGCCTCCTAGGCCAATCATATTGTTTCCCATGTTCCCCATAGTCACAGATGTTCCAAGTCCTGCCATCATTTTCCTCTGGAATTGTTGCTGCTGTTGCTGAGGCACTTGTTGCTGTAACATCTGAAGTTGGAGAGAGGAAGGCTTGTTGTCGACCATGTGATTCGGGAACTGCATGCTCGAGCCTTGTCCATTAAATTGAGAAGAAAGCTGGTTTGTCGCAAACATCATAGCAGAAGATCTTTGGAACTGAGGATGCTGCTGTTGAAGCAACGACTGTTGGTTTGGCTGCTCCAGCTGTTGTGGCCTCGTAGGCATTGAAACTCCCGATAACAATCCTTGAGACATCTGTAAGGCCTGTGAATTTCCAGGAGAAAGCATCCTCGCATTCGCTACCAAACCCTGAGACGAGTTTAGAGAGGCACTGCCACTATAAGAGGGTTTCGGCGCTTCATTTGACTGATGACCCGAGACTGCATCACTGTACTGTTGCTGCATCTCTACAGCAGAATTGTTTTGCTGGATCCCAGGAACGTTTGAGAGACTGGTAGTGGTTTGATTAATGCGAGCGGGTTTTGCTTGGATATGATCTTCCACTTGATAACCTTCGCGAATCATCTGCACAACACAATACATATCGTTACTTCTATTTAAGTGCAATAGACCGATAAGCTTTTAACATTAGTCAATGAACCTCCTCACAGATACTGAAACTTACCTGGTCACATAACTGTGATGCAAGTAAATCCGCCAGGTGCTGTTACAGAAGTCAGTGAAATAAACGAGTTAAAACGGTACATAGAATGAGCAGAGTCATGTAAATGAAGGTGCAAATGCTGGAAAGTGCAAAAAACTAGGGGTGTTAGTCAGTACAGGACCAAATAAGAAAAATGATCGGACCGAACAAGGCCAGACTGGACGTGTGTCCAACACCTTACATATTCCCCTTTTTTTTTCTTCTAAAAATGAATTGGTTGGACGTGTTCAACACTCTAAAACACATTGGTGAGCATGTCATTGTGTAACTTATATGTGCTAATCAAAATGTAGATACGCCTAAAAGGCATCAAAATAGTTGTGTAGTAAAAAAAACTTACATTATTTGGTATGGTAGGAAGATAATCCTCTATCCCCAGAAAATCCTGATCTTGTAAATCTCCATAGTACATAACCACTGAACCATTTAACTTTTCTGATAAGACCATTTGAGTGTGTACCTCAGGAACGATCGAAACAATATTTCCTGTGAAGGTAGGAGTAAAGTTACAGGTAAGGAAAATAATCAACTGGATGCTAACAGATCGGTATATAGCAACAAAGTGCATCACAAACCTTGAACTACACGCTCTGGCTGTTTAAAATTCAAGACTCGGCTCTTGCAGACATTCATGCTGCCACCTACAAGTGACTTAGATAGAGGTCTAGTGTCGTCTTTGAAATCTTCATTGTTGGAAATATTGGATAGGCAAGTAAATAGCTCTTGAGCTGAATAGCTTTTCTGTTTCCTGATTGGGTAGTTGTCAACCGTATTCTTTTTGCAGTTGAGTTGATGCCTGAAACAAGTAAAAAAGGTAGCATGCATAAGTGTACTATAGAGGACCAACTCAACTAAAAGTTTAAACTGACAGTTGAAGGCCTAACTTTAATATTATACTCTAAGATGCACTCTAATAATCAGGGTAGCGGCAGGACTCAATCAGGATCCAATACCATGTAGAGGACCAAGTCATCTAAACGTTTAAACTAATAGCTGATTGCCCACTTTAATGTTATACCACATGTATAATCAAACATTACACACACACTGCTCTAATGATATGGTTATTTTACCTCATTGTCACCATCTCGATCTTGGAGAATCTTTCAAGCATGGTTTGATCGAACAAGGGTGGGGTCCCGACAGAAGGACTGTTAGCATTCAACGGACCACTCATATTACTAACACTAACTGGAGAACCAACTCCACTCATTGCTGAGGCCTTTGAGAGGGAATTTGATCTTCGCTTTGCAGCAGCGGTGGCTTGTACTTTGTGTTGCCGTTGCATGGAATCATTAGCACTGGAAGTCAAAGATTGAGTCCCGCCAACACCAGGAAGCAAGGTAACGGCTGATTTATCTTTTTGTGATGAACCAATTGACATAGTACTTGTAACAGCTCCATAGTGAGGTGCTGCAGAACCACTAGAAAATTCGCCGGATCTTGACGATAAAGGCGATTGAGCCAAAGCCCCATTAGACAATCGAGGACTTTGTGCGGCTTTTCGTGAATCCTTCTCAACATGCTGACCAAGATTATTCCAGCCACTCTGGGAGAAACTGGACTTCATAAATGTATTATTCTGTGGTAATCTTTGTTGAAGCCGTGAATGATCCAGATGGTTCATTTCTGGTTCCATCATACTGTTTTTGCTCAGATTCAGCTGAGACGCGTCCAGTTTGTTTCCATCAAACTGCTCCTGATTCAAAACCCCTTGTAATACCTGTTGGGAATATTTCTGAATGCCCGCATTGGAAAACTGAATTCCTCTCGCCATCATTTGCTGCTGCAATACTGTGTTCCTCCAATTTAAATCCGATCCATGGAGACTGTCTATATGTGACCCTATTTGCTGCTGAGGAACTCCATCGGAACCGAAAGATGCAAGCCTCACTCTCTTATTGTAAGCAGATACAGGTGACATTGGCCCTTCCATATTATCCCTCTTTCCGTGAGAGCTAGGATTCATATTGTCGGTGTATAAGATCATCGGGTCCTGACCAGCTGGTGAAGCTCCCAATACATGGTTGCCGACTCCTGTGTGATACTCCAATTGGTGGGATGGCATAGGTAGTGCTGGGGAAGATTCAGGGACTACGCTTCTTGGTCTTGAGGCTAACAAATTGTTTGGACCGTAATTTTGAACAGTTAGATTGTCTTGGACATGCTGTGGTATCATGTTACCTGAAATGATCCCAGAATCTCCCAACCTAGAGTTGGAGCTTTCTGGGGCTCGATCAGTGGAAATTTTCTTCCCATAGCTCTTATTATTAGAAGTGACTGTAATTTCTGGCGCATGCCTCAATCTCTTTGTCCGCAGACTGTATTGAGCCAAATTGAGCTGCAAATGAAGGTCAACAGAGTTAAAATAAAAAGCATATTGCAAAAAATTATCCTCTCGCCATCATTTGCGGGAAAGAAAATTGAAAGTACAGGGAGTTAGCTGTCGAAAAAAAATAAATAAATAGTGAACTATCAGCAAATGGAGCTAACTCCCTGTACTTCAAATTTTCATTCCCGCAATGTGAAATGGATGGTGATAGTAAAGGTAAAGGAGCATTTTGAAAGAAAAATATGATAGATCGAGAAAAAAATGTAGACAAATCTAATTGACAAAATGAAAAACTGAAAGAGCAGGTAGTTATTTGTCGGGAAAAATGTACAAGGAGCTATACGCAAATGAGGGTAAGTATAAGGTGCTTATCTGCAATTAGCTCTATCGTATATTATATCAAGTCCTCCAGCAAAAAAGTAATGTGGTTAATAGAGAAGCCAGGCTCGTGCTAAAAAAATAGTACCTTCACAGGAACCAGTGCATTAGAAAGCCTATCCAACTTTGGCGTAGGATCCAAACAAAGCTGTGGTTGCAATGCTTTCAATATACTTGACTCTACTTCCTATAGTCAAAAGAGGACATATATATGATGTCATTGTCGCATTTCCAAAACAAGATAGATATATTGAGAACTGAAGAGAAGTGTAATAAATAGTTACCATTAGATCACTGTAACTCCAAGAACTATCCGAGATTAGTGGGATATCCTTTACTACATTCTCCAGCGACATCTTCAAGCTTATCTTACTAATAATAGGTGAATCATCTCCTGATAGTGCACTAGACCCTTGTTCAGATGTATATTTCCGATAATCTCGCACCTGCAAAATCTCAACACTGCCAATTTTACATGTCCATGTCTAAAATGGTTATGATCTACAATTAGCCAACAATTTTGCATGGTAGACGCTAGAGCTACGAGACGACTAGCGCTATAGAACCAGGTTCTTATTGCATAGACCATGATGGGCCAATCAGAATAAAAATGATAGCAACCAAACATATAAAACATTACCAAATTCCATCTCTAACTATTTGCATAGGCCACATGCAAGTACAAGACTGGACACAATCTTCTAGAGTTATATTATGTACACATTTTTTGCGAGACAAGATTGGAAACTAAAACTCAGTCCAACTCCATTCCTTTACCTCAAAAGCCAATGCCGTAGAGCAAGTTTCTTGCAGAAACATGCATGCACAGATGAATATCGGCACACATATATGAGTACTACATTCTTATGATACATAATAAGTATCTATGTAGTTTCTACATTACATCATTTTATACAGTACATGCCACTTGAAATTGTGAAGTTTGATAGCTCACCTCACAGACGACTGTCCCATCAACATACTTGCAAGGTATATCCTCCAGAATATCTCCAGGCAATCGACCAGACTCAATTGCCTTTAAGTGCATACAAAGAGGAAAATAAAATAAAATTAGGAGAAAATCATGAAGCTAACTCAAACAGTGACGAAACGATAATGAAATCTTGACAGTACTAAAAATGCCGACTTTTTTTGGGCCTACATACATATGGATCAAATCCAGAAATAAATGAATCTAAATCATAAAGTTCATTATGTACGCCATTCATATGTATCGCAGCTTGTTGCTTAGTGCAAAAACATGCACACACACTATTATATTTAACAATATAAATACAATGATGTCTTTATGGGACGAGATAAGTGAGATAAACCACTTCAGATGAAAAACAGAAAATGAAATAATTAAATCATTACCGAGAAAAGAGCTTCAGATCTTCTATCATAAGGATGTAAATCTTTAGGAGCATCTTGGAGTGTAGCCGAATTTGCAGGGCCATTCTGAAATGTAATACATTTGACTTAGAAAAAGGTACAACAAGATCCATTTACTTTCCAAATAATTTATTATGCTGAGGCATGGAGATTTATTGCAACAAACCTCCGAGGGTTTTCCAATGGAATATCCATCAGCAAAGAGTTTTAATGTGAAAGATACTTCATTTTCTGTATTAAAAAAAAAAAAGATGAAGAAAGAAGAACAGTCTCAGGATTCAGACAAAACAAGAGCCAGCCAGCTAAAACCAACAGTACAAACACGAAGAGAGTTAAGAAGACTTGGACGAACCAGAAGCCCGAGCAACATCCTCTCTCACCTCAGTGAGGCCACCCTATATCAAATCACAATAAATATTATTAGCCAGAACAAGAAATACAAAAATAAGAAAAGTCTGCATCAAAACTACCTCCCCTTGCTGCTCATTAGAGGATTCGAAGTTCATATTAAGAAGAAGAAAAATATGACAACGGCGAAGACATCAAACCAAGATGAAATCTTTTTCTTCATTTCAAACACCCTTAAATTCCACTCAATGACTGATTTGAGCACAATCTAATATTTTAAAGATGAAATAAACACACACACACACACACATAATGAAAAGAAAGTAACTAGCATCATGCGTGATTGCTCCCTGTAAAGCACCAGAACCCAATTGATCTTGGGTTGAGTTCCAAATATGTAGGAAAAAACATCATTTTTCAACATTACCATACTTGAATGAACGAGTAAAGGAACTTCTAAATTTAGAAACTGAAAGAAGAGTCCAATTAATAAAAACAACAAGATGTGCCTCAATTGCTGGAAAATCCCAGAAAACAATCCAACAAAAAATTACAAGAACATCAAAATAACAATAATAAAACAGTGGATCTTGTGAATATATAATCCAAAAAAAAAAAAAAAAAAGATCAACTATAAGCAATTTCATTTAGCTTAGTAGCATGTCAATACTTAATTCCTACAAAATCTAATAAATATATAGGGTTAAAATGATCTCTAACCATACACTGAAATCAAATTTGATCTCTAATTTTACTTACAAATCACTATATCTCAACTAATCGATTTCATCTAGTGAACAAATCCTCAGGTCCCAAGTATTGACTTTTTCACATCATTTGCAGTTATTGCCTCAGCCTCCCACAACATATATGGCTTCAATTAGTTAAAAAAATCAAATTTTAGGGCATAAAACAAACAAAAATTGAGCTTCTGCTTCATCGATTAGGTGAGAAATCATAAGTTTCATGAGATCAAACAGACAAAACGATTGAAATGCTCTTATAACATTACCTCTAGTTTTCGTGTCGAAAGCTCATCTTTGCGCACAATCCGCGAGCTTTCCTTCGAATTCCCCAAAACCTCATCATCGTCAACGGAGGTCTCGGGCAGAGGAGGAGGCTTGGGACGAAACCTCCTGCCATTCTTGGAGACCTTAAACGAAACCCCCATTAAAAACGACCAATTATGAGGGTTCACGTCATGAGGAAGTGAGAAGGAGAAAAAATTGGATGTTTAGCATCCAAAGCTATCGATCAAACGAGCACATTGAAGAGGGTCTTGGAGAATTCGAGGCGTTTCGGTGAAAATGGGGATGATAGTGGATAGGTTATATGGGGTTTCCGGGAGAAATTGAGGCTTGGAGGGGGTGTTTGGATGGTGAGAAAGTGGGGGAAAATGAAGGGAAGGGAGGGAAAATTAGATGGGAAAGAGAAAAACCCTAGAGGAGTTGTCAGTTAGTAGTTTTATTGGGAGAAGTGAAGATTTAACAGAAAACTGAGTTCTGAAATAGGGAGAATTGGGAGATTCTGTTGCTATTTATAGATAAAAATAAATAATTCTTTGTCCAAAGAAAATTATCAAAATAGTTCTTGAACAATTCAGTCCACAAATTTATTGAAAAAAATGCTAAATGTGTCAAATTTAGTACGACATTTGATGTGGCAAATTTAAGAGATGAATATATATTTTATATTTTTGCAGTTTAAAATTAATTTTAACAAATAACCCGACTAATATGATATCACCTTTTTTTCGATATTTTTGACATAGAGCGTGCGTCCAGCTCATAGGATATATTGTACACATGACATATTGTCCAAGTTATTTACTTCACCCGTCTTACAATAAGTGTCTTGTTTGTCTAAATTTTTGTACCAAAATGAGTTTCATATTTCTATTTTAAGGTTATTATATTATTGTTTTTCTCATATTACACATATCATTTATGCACTACATAACTGGACATGAGTGTAAAGAAGATAGTGAGAGTAATATTAAAAACACATTAAATTATCTGGTAATTCTTAATTTTTGCAAAAAAAATGAAAACATAACACTTATTTTGAGACGGACAGAGTATAAATTATTTGATGTGTCATGTCTTATCTATTGACATATCATCAACATCCTTCAAGTCAAAATTTGCATAGTCGGAAAATTTATCTGAAACGATATTAATAGTTTAGGGACTAAATTGAAATAAATACTAACTTGAAATTGACTATAATTTGGGGACCAAAACTAAACATTTTCCAAGTACTTTCAGAAGCTATTGCCTTGAGATACAAGAAAACAATGAACCACATAAAATAATTAATAAGGAAAAAAAGTTAAAAGGAACATATTTTGATAAATAATAAAAATAAATCCATTTGGTACAAACTTGTACATGTATTTCATGAACAAAAAACATGACTCTTCCTCCTTTTTGCTTCTGTAGTTACTACTAATCAACAAGAAAGTTCCTCCTGAAGCTCCATTTTGTATATTGAGTACTCCCTCTCAAATAATAAAAATTCCTGAACACGAAAAAGGGTCGCCGTAAGAAAGAATCTATAAATATTTCGTACAATTTAGAGCTGACAGTGTGGACCCAAACAAACGTTTGACCCAGTGTTCGTAGGTTCAAGTCCCATAAAATAGGCTTCACAGAATTTTGAATCAGGTCCAGTTAATTATGTAAAAGTACACGTTGGTTTGGGTGCCCTAACGCCTCTTTCAGCTCAAGATAGATCTCTTCAACCCGGACCCTAAAAGTATCGTTCTGAAAGCTAGCAAATAGGCCAATGTCCCCCAGGACAACAAAAAGTGACCCAATAAACATACCCGGCTTATTTAGACCTAAGCCTGACCATACTTGGCCCAAGCTACGGCCCATGGGATATCAGTAGCTCAGCCCATTGGCCCATTTGCAAGCTAAGCCCAAAACCCGAATTGTCAGCCCTAATACGGCTACAGGTTTTGCCTTTCAGTGTGTAAAAGAGAGTCGGGACAAGTGAAAGAACACTAAAACCTAATTTTTAGCTGACCTGCAGTTGGTGCTGGCTGAACAAGTGGAGAAACCCAGTTTCCAGGCAAGCAACTAATTCGATCAACTCATCGTGCCTTTTTGGAGGTTGGCCTGCCACCGTGAGTGATACAGAAACCTATAGATACAACAGAAAATATATAGCTCTTGAAACTGGAAGAACCCGCAGACAAAGGACAATAAGCAAATGAATGTTACACTTACCTGCATGCATCGAAGAATGATTTCTGGTAGACAGCACCTGCGGCAAAGACCCCTCACGATGTACACAGCAGGGTCTTCCAAAGAGCCGTCTTTGGTTGAGTACCAAGCATCTAACCGGGAGATCTCCATGGTAACTCCGGCTTGAAATCGAGCAAGCTCACCTGCATTGATGTTAATGACAAGCCAAAAGGTCAGTGCATATTAATAGTGTTTTTTTTGGCGTAATTGTTGCTTAGTTTTGCTCAAAGTTTGCAGTGTAAAAGCCAGCAGCCATTGTTGCTCAAAGTTTTGCTCTGAAACTTCTCATTACCTTTGAAGCCAGCAGCCATCACAGTAGCAAGAACTCCACCATCGTTGAGTTCATGTGATCCGAGTCCATCACCCTCCACTGCCAAGCAGCGCAGCACAACCTCAATGCAGTAACTGTCTTTTGAAGATATAGAAACATTTACCTGCCCATAAAGTTGAACTTATAAGGTATTTGCATTACACAGGGTTATGATATTTACAAAATTGCCCCAGGCACCAAGGAAATGCGGAGGCAAAGATCATCACGCAGATTGAAAAGAGCTCCCTAGATCATACTTTCTGTTTGTTACTTATTTAGAAAGAAAAAAAATATTCCATTTCATGGATCTTTTGAAATACTAGTGTGCAAGTGACTCGACCCTTTGAAATAAGTTGTGGAGGCATACCATTAATTGGCGATTTAGCACAATTTCCTCAGTCGCTGAAGAGTAAAGGGCACTCATCAGTGCCGCACACATGGAGGCATCAGGACAAATACATTCACCAGACGGCAGGCAGATCACAGCAGTGGCATGCAATTCAAGAAATACAGGTTCCACTGATTCATATACTCGATCTTCACCAGAAGCCAACCAAGGATTTTCTTTTCCTGTGGAAAGAAATCAAATCAAACATATTTTAAAGCCATGACTCCATTTGGAAAGAAACCAAGACATAGTCAAATAAGAAGACAATCAATAACTTACTCAGTAACAAAGACATAGATAAACTCAGTGTTTCATTGGCTGCTGCAATGGCTTTTTCTTTCTCCTCCAAAGAGAGTTCAAGGGGAGAAACCTCTGCATTCTCTAGTTCAACTTTGAGCCATTTGCGGTATGTTGCGTCGCAGGAATAATATTCTCTCTATTTAATTCAAAAATACGTTAGAATGTAAAAGTCATGGCCAGGGATGGTAACAGAGTTGGTAAGAAATACAGATACGTAATCCTCAGATACATACCCAATCTTCGAATTCTTTAAGATACTCAGATACGTAATCATCAGAATTTGGCAATTCTGAGAGTCGCTTCAAAGGCTCGGCCAAAAAGCTTAGCAACTTGTGTGCTCCGATGGGCATTGCCGGCACTCTCCACATGGATATCAGAGCAAATTCCCTGAACAATATATTACTATAGAAAAACCAAAGGTTAGTTTCTGGAAATCAACAAATGAAGCAAAAAAAAAGTAACGAAAATATAGTTGCACAAATATAGTTGTTTAAATGATTGCAGATCATATATAAGCAAACTTCATGCTTAAAATAATTTGTCAAATCAGAAAAACCACCAAGAGTAATGGAAAACCTATTTTTTTCTTCATTATTCAAATAATTTCAAATCATCATGTGGCAATCAAAACTTTGAATGATTCGCCAAAAATCACAAGATAAAAACACTATTACTAATGACATTATTAGAATAAATTATACAACCAGAAATATAAGAAAAGCTACCTATGTAATAATGCTTGCAGAAGAAGTTTACAGCTAACAGCTTCAGCATCAGTAATTGTAGAAGGCGGAGTAAAGCAGAGCCATTGAATAACCATAGCTTTTTGCAGACTCTGCAGCCGATGCTGCTCTGTAACATCTGATGACTTATCATATTTACATGGTTTTATTTCACGAGATCTTGCCAGAACCCTGCTCAAGTAGATAACAAATTAATTATTTGAGCTCAATTAATTATGCTTCATTTCTTCAGCAGAACTACAAAACCACGCTTCAGAAATCAGGTAATTACCTCTCAATAATTTCTTCAAAACTGCCTTTTGAATCATCCACCGGAGAAAATGGCAAATACTCAATAGCAGAAAGGAAAATCTTATATTTGACGTGCACACTGTTTCAGGGGAAAAGTACGAAATAGGCATGTCAATCCTTAAAAATAACTTATGGGTACAACTGATGACATATGATATTGCAAAGATAATGAACTTTCAAAACCTTGCAAAAATATAGGTTCAAAGTAGTCATGTAATGCAACTTTGTTAACAGAAATAAATGTTGACGAACAAGTAGAGAGAGATTACATTAAGGAATCACTTACCTGCTATTTAATCTTAGCTCCATCATGTGCACAAAAAGATCAATGCAACGGTGACCAGCAAGTTGAGAAGCATAAACCCCAACCAATTCCTCATGTTGCTTTGAAAACAAAAACATTGCATACCTGAAACCAGTTTCCCAATTAGATAAAGTAACAACAAAACAAATTGTGCACATGAATATACTCACCTTTTTTATTCACAAACAAGCAGCAGATATACATATTTATATATACACAAATAAATAAATAAAAACTAAAAAAACAGTTTGTCATCAAAATAAATGAAATCAAACAGACAAAAAAAATTATTTGATACATGTTGCATCAAGTAAATGTAATAGATCAAGGATCAGAACTTGGGATTACATACATATGTAGAATAAGATCACCAACAGTCATTAGTTTCTCCCTGAAAATGTCTTTCATTTCATCAGCGAGTAAAGATCTGAGCACAAGCACTAGATGTGCACCAAATCGTATGATTTGAGGATCACCATGAGGCCTGGCATGAAGAAAATCCAGTGTTTAAAAGAGATTCAAAATGGCCATATATATAATAATAATAATAAT
>JAYMTA010000069.1:0-46393 GCA_036897625.1 Pelargonium cotyledonis
CACATATGCATACAAAATAATCGGTTTACCTTATTTTCACTTACAAATGCATGTCATTAATGATATTCTTATTACAATTTGTATGAAATCAATTAAAAATCATCTAAATAAGAGGTCGAAACACGAAGTTTGAATTTTTGTTGATTAACTAATGACATGCATTTGAAAATTTGAAGTGAAAATGAGGTCTCTTTCATGCTTTTCCCTCTTTGTTTTTCTGTTCTAGATCTTGTTCGGTTTTAGCCTAGTGTGGCTATGTTTTTTTGTACTTTTATTCATCTTTTTTTGGGTTATTTAATAAAAGTACCGCTTACTTATAAGAAAAAAGTTAAGTGATATGAAGTATGTGGTAGTAAAGTGTAAATTTGTTATAACATAAGGTAGTTATGTGTTGTAAATTGAAACATGGGGTAATAAAATGTAAAAGAGTTATAAATTAAGGTGGTTAAGTGTTGTGAAGTGTAACGTGAGGTAGTAAAATGTTAAAGAGTTATAACATACGGTAGTTAAGTGTAGTGAAATATAACATAGGGTAGTAAAGTGCAAAAGAGATATAACATAGGGTATATATTCGTAATTATTCCTATATATAATACAATATATTTTTACATTATGTTATGCTATTATATATTTTATACAAAAAAATCTTGCATCAACTAAATTATTGATTGTGGCATAGGGGACAATGTAAGTGGAGACTACGGTAAATGCTATAGGTTGAATCTCTACTAAACAAATCCATGGAGAAGGATTTAATGTTTTAATTGTGACTTGAGGCTCAAACATGAGTAGTCTTATATTGTAAAACAAATGAGAATGACATATGCATTATTATGGGGTGAATTGTTCGCATATAAAAATTTAAAACAAGTGAAATAAAATTATTTATTGTGTAGTAAACAAATGAATCAACTTATAAATATATAAGTTTGACATGTCAAAAACAGAGAGCGTAAATTTTGAATAATTGAGTAAAGATCTAAACGAATGATTGGCTAAATTATAATACATAGAAAAGACTCAAAAGAATAAATTATAAAATCAAACCACACTAAACACCTTTAATATAACAATTAAGAAGAAAATCCAAGCAAAAATGCTAATACATAGAGAATACCCAGGCCACAATAATTCATGGAGAATGGGGCAGTCCAATGTCTTGTTACTCTTCTATTCTATCTCCTGGTCACCGGTAGACTCACCGGATGAAGAATCTAGATCGTGGTGAGCTGCGGCTACCGGACCCTCCACATTCTCACATGTTATCAAGAATAGGTCGTGATAGTTACTTTGGCCAACCGGTTACGAAAATCCTCAACATCTTCCATTGTTTCAGTGAACGTGAGTTCGTGTTTTGCCACATTGTCAATTTCCATAAATTCGATCTTGCAATTCCTATTTCTCACGGCCAGAAAGTTTTTGAATTGGGTGACTCTAGCTGTTATTTGAAATATTGTCGGATCGAAAATGGACACTTCAGTGTTGTGCTGGGTGTCCTTGATAATAAGGATCCACTACAATGTTTTGAAATTTTAGCTACGGTTATAAACGGCAATAAACTTGAGATTAATAAATATGAATGAATTGCTTTAATGTAGGTTTATTTCACATCAAATATGTTTATAATGTAAGGGATGGTTTTGTCAAATGAAACTCTCACTTATTTATGCTTAAATACTTACAAAATTGATGGTTATGATCTAAAGTACAATACTACAATCTACGGTTATGATTGTTCATCTAGAAAATTCTAAGAAACTATAAATTCTTTCCAACAATTCTATAAACTTTCACAAAATATAGGAAATACTTTTTGGGTTGGGCCTTGGAAGGTTTGGGCTTAGACTTGCATTTTTGGGCTCTCATGAATGTTTTCCATTTTGCACATGACAGTCACATGTGCAAATCTTGTGGGTGTTTTTTTTTGCCGTCCGGATAGAATTTTTGTGTCATGTACACTCGGTCCGTGATACTTAGCGCAATTGGCCCTTTGTGGCTTTGTGTTTAACTCAACCCTTTTATATTTGGTCAGTAGAGAAATAAAATCAAAACCGATTGATTATTAGCCGAATTGATTTAGTATGGTTTAATTGTAGTTTTTAGTCGGTTGTTGTTCTTAAAAACCAAAAATCCCATATGGCGGTTCGGTTTTTAAATATCCATAGTCTATAAAAAAAAAAAGTCTTTGTTATTTTTTATAGTGTCACAGTGAATCAAATATCGTATTCATTTCTTTTTTTACTCTTAAATTTAACAATTTATAAATTACGATTTATATCTGTAAACGACTGAATAATTTCGTTGAAATGATCGAATTGATAATTTTCATTAGTTCACGTCATTATTTAGAAAATTTAGGAGCCCAAATTTTGTTTTTAGCATTGAGTCATTGAAATCATTGAGACGCCCTAAACAAATGCATGAAGAAAGAGCTGAAGGTTTTTCGGAAGGGGAAGCTAATGGAAAGTGGGGGGTTTTTAGACTACAAACACTTGCAAATTGGTGAAGATGACAATGCAAGTGATAATGGTACCCATGATAACGATCAATGCTTGTTTCAACGATTGTTTATGTCATTTGATGCAACCAAGAACTTATTGTTTGAACTTATAGTTTTTGGGAGGTGACATCTGATTGAACTTATAGTTTTGATTGAAAATAGCAACAATATGTTTCAACTTGTAGTTTTCTGGGAGTTGAGATATGATTTTACTATTTCATGAACAAGGTTTTTTTGAAGTGTTTTAGTTAGTAACTTATTTATGATTTAGCTGTAATTGATTTAATATTGAATGGTGAATATGGTTGGAGACTAATATAATGAGCTTGCAGACGCTCTTGCATCGAGTTGCAGATTTGCTGCACGGTAGACGATACGGAGGATCGATCGGAGACGAAGAATTCGAAGAACTAGGATTTGGATTTGAATTTGAACTCGAACTTGACGATGAATCTGCGAGTTTGAGTAATTTGCGTGATCCTCCTGGACGTGTTGTTAAAGACTTAAAGCTAATCTAACTCCGGCCTGAAATGATTTCAAACCATTAATGGTCATGCATGTTTCTCATTTTAGGCGAAAAAGGAGCCAATTGCTGAATTTTGAGTGTCCACGTATTCAAGTTCAAATTGTTGGCCCTGATATTCAAGTTCAATTTGAATTGGAATTTGTGCTCCATGTCGGATATGATTTTCCTAGGCCTCTTGGCTGAATCTTAGTGAGCAATAGACTGTAATGATAGTTCTGAAACGATGGCTAACAATTTGGGTAATGAGTCAAGATTTATGACATGCATTTAAGTGGGTCTTGATTTAGTTTAATAAGGTTTGTGTTAAACGCGGGGGTTGATTATTTCAACCTATTTAATCAAGTCGTGCTCTTGTCAAATTTGTCTACCCATTTAATTGATCGGTGAAAACTGTTTATTGGCTCGCCCCTTTAAGATTAAAAATGTCAAATTTTAACATTTCGGGTAAAAATTACTTATATAAATTAACATATAAAATATGTCGGATCGGGTTGGGTCAGTATCAACATATTTGTTTAAACAAGTCATTGTATAATTTTGAATCCAAACACTGTGTTAATTATTTCAACTTGTTCATACATGTCGTGTTTTTTTTCTAAACAAACTAAATTCAAATATTATTAAAAATACAAACCAAGAATATAATCAAAATTCAAACTAAACATGAACAAAAACTAAACTCAGAGAAGAAATAAACTATGTGGTCGACTCACCCAACCAGTCATTTAAAACTTACACCGACGCAATAATCAAACCTAGAATTATCAACAAGAAACCGATTATCATTAATGATCAAACCGAACGCACAGGCCACAACATCCCCTCTAGTTTGGATTGCCTACATTACCACTAACGAAACCTTCAACTCTCTACTTGTATCCTCCCCTCAATCTGAAGAACACGATCAACTGACGAATGCTCTCCCTCATTGAAATTGTCTTCTGCTGTCTTGCACATCTACCAATAAAAACTTACCGCGATTCAACGCTGCTACCATTGTGCAAATCTCAACAACCTTTAACTTGTTGTCAAAGTAAGACTCGCTATCTTAACGAGAAAAATCACAATTTGTTATATGAAAACTAAATAGACTGTCGCCGTTTTGGAAATCAAGAATAATTGTAGCCAAACAAAAAACTTTAGTCGACTCTCAAACAATAAAGAGTAACATATCGTGTTTGTTGAATTTAAACTCGTATAAAAATCACGTTGAACTCATTTCAATGTTGAACTCAAATTAACCCATTTTACAAGTTTTAAATCTACTTATATGTAATTGTATTTTCTTCAACAACAAAAAAAAAAACAAAAAAAGTAAATATTTTTTTAGGGGAAAAAAGTGAAAAATAAATCACAAAAAGGGCAAAAAGTAAATATTTAATTGTATTGATTTGAATTTTCCTTGCACTACTAATCACTATAAAAACGAAAATGTTCCTCACGTTTCAAATTCAAAGTTCCCAGAACCAACGGTCGACATCGAATAGTCTGTTCCAACTCGGCATCGTGACTCGGCCGCCGGTTCGAATCGCCTCCGCGAAGAAGATGACGAAGAACAAGAAGAAGAGCAAGAACAAGAACCGTGGAACTCCTTCTCCCCTGACCAAGCTCACGTTTCTAGAATGGTGTAAGTATCTCTTCGCCTCTGTTTGGCTTCCGAGAAATTTCGGGAAATGTTTGTTTGAGTTTCGATTTTTCAATGTTACTGTAAAAACTAGTGACTAGCTTTTCTTTGGTTGGCATTTAGGAGATTAGCTGTAGTATTGAGAATCGAGACAGCTGAAACGCCTCAGTTTGGCTGCCGAGAAAATGCCGGAAAGTGAGAGTAATGTTGATTTTGTTCTTTGAAATTTTAGTTAGAAAGTAGTAATTAGCTACTAACTGGCTTGGATTTCAGAGTTAGGCCATGATTTTGAGAATCGAGACTGTCAGTTGCTGTTAGGTTATCGGGAAAGTGAGAGTTTTGGTTTTGCAATTTTGCTCTAGAACTTACTGGTTAGTAAGTAGCTGCTGCTTAGTTAGTATTTAGGAGAAATGTGATCGTTTTTTACACTAGATTGAATGTGCGGTTTGGTTATTGTTTTGAATCTGTTAGCTAGTAAAGGTAGTAATGTTTGGTTAGCATTTAGGAGATACCTGATCTCTTTTAAAATAAGACAGTCAGACAATGTTTGTTTCTCGAGAAAGTGAGAATATTGAGTTTTAGTTTTGTAATTAGTAATTAGCTGCTGCTTGATTAGTATTGAAGAGACATTTGATCGTTTAGGACACTAGGTTGTCTGTGCTGTTTAGGTCTCATTTTGTATCTGTTAGCTGGTTTGCTTGGTTGGTACGAGGGATTTTGCTTCAAAGAGTGCTGATTGAGACTAGAGTCTAGAAGTCTCATCGTTATTCTATTTGAATTAACTGTGTATTTGGGAGAGAAGCTGGTTATTCTTTAGATAGTGTTTTGAACTTTTTATGAGTGAAGTTGGATTCATAAAAGTTAGCTGTTGCTTGGTTAGTATTTTTAAGGAATTGTTCATTAGGAACTTGGTGATGAGATTGTTGGGTGCTGTTTTGGTCAACAATTAAGAACTATTTCATTTCCTGCCTCTGAAACTGCTAATACCAGAGACAAGTTGTTTTAGCTGCTGAGTGAATAGAGCTTTTGTTTTTGAAATATAATTCTAGAAATTAATAACTAATAACTGTTGTTTGGTTAGCACTTTTAAGTTTTAAAGAAAGAAGAAGAGTGATGTGGACGGTTCCGTTCTTGAGAAAAATTGGAATTTGCCAAAAAGAATTTACTAATTTAGTAAGTAAAATTTATCATTTCAGTATGAAACCATGAAAATTTAGTTATAATTAGAATGATTGGAGTCTAAAACTATGAATATCATAATGTACTATAATATGTATATGCAGGAGATTTTTGTTACTTTGTATCAGAATTCACCCTATTTTAATCAAACATAACTATGCCAATATTACGAGACACTTGCTTTATAGTTTGATCTCAATCTAGTTTAAATTATGGTGGACGTTAACTTAGTAGTCAGTACATCAATTGCATGACAACAAACAATATTTTTCAACTGAGGGGATGGTTAGAATATGAGTTCAGTCGATAAATGAGTTGGTAGATGATGCTTATAAATGGTAAGAGATGCTTGTATTAACATTAAATAAAAATTGCTCTAAATTTACCTGGATTTATTATAGCTGTAATTGGTGGATTCTTTATGTAGCCACTTTCTTTTTATCTTTGTTCTCAGATTCATTTGTGTTCAAATGTTATTTTCCTATGCTTACTAATTCTAGCTTACTCATGTGAGTATGCCTTGTGGATAATACATGTGCTTATGTTTGCTCATACTTTATTTGCAGTTACTCGTCGTGTTCTCAAGGCTCCAGAAAAAGAAATTTGCAATGAACCAATTTATGTTGGTTCAAGAGGTTTGGTTTATGAATTCATGAAAATAATCATCAATACTAACTATGTAACTCGTCCCTCCATAGAGGGTATCCTGGTTGACTTTGCACAAAGTTTAAAGACAAATCATGTTATGAAAGATTTTCCAACCCCATCAATCATCATCATTACTTATGTTTCTTCTTCTTCTCCTCTTTTTAAGTTATGCTTGCTAGTAATTGTCTAAAGGGTACACCCAACTACAATAGTTGTAAGACAAGGAAAATATATTTTTCAGGTCAATTGGTCAGTCTTTGTGTTATGGAGGGAGTAACTTTCTCTCTTCATATATTGTAGGTGAATGTGATGGCATAGTTCTTCAAAAGGAAAATGATGAACAACTAAATAATTATCAAACAAGGAACATAACTATTATGGAACAATATTTTTCAGGTCAGTCTTTGTGGAATGAAGAGAGGAACCTTTTCTCTCCATATGTTGTAGGTGAATGTGGTGACATAGTTCTTCAAAAGGAGAGTGATGAACAACTAATTAATGAACAGAAACTATATTGACATTGTCAGAACATTAATTTTTTTGCTCTATACTGTAGATGGACTTGACATTGGGACTCCCCAGAAGGAAAATAGTAATGAAGCAATTGATCATGATGCTAAAGGTGTGTGTCATGCATGCATGATATCTATTATGAGTGTTAGATTTATGACTACATATAATTCCTTTATAGTTACACGTGATACCAGGACTTTGCAGAAGGAATTTTGCATTGAAGCAATTGACCTTGATACTGAAGCAATTGATCTTGTGTCTGAAAGTTCTGTTTCTGGAGTGAATTCCTTCCCAGCAAGATCCAGGAATGATCAAGGGACTACTCCATGCAGCAAAAATGTAAGTTGTAGTCTTACTCAAAGTCTCAAATCTATGTGTATTGCCTTTTCCACATATCCATCATTGCTCATATTACTGTGAATTCATATATAGATATGGAGTATCATCAGTGATTATTCTAATTATGAATATGATGCAGAATGTGATGGCTTTTGTACAAGTCCATCATTGCTCATATTACTTTGAATTCATATATAGATATGGAGAATCATCAGTGATTATTCTAATTATGATTATGATGCAGGATGTGTCAATTGCTACGATATCAGATGATGATGATGATGAGAGGACTGAAGTGAATCCAGTCACTGCTGTGTCAAGTCTGAAACAGAATGAAGGTTCGGTATCACTCTTTCGAGATTTCTTGTGTTACACATTACCAGTTTTCTTCACAGATCATGAATGGAGTTTCTTTCCTTCTTATATCGCCTTAAACTGTGGCAAAATTTCAGTTCTGTTAAGAGGAGAGTCAACGCATGGTTTTGGTGGACCCTGTCGTGTATGTCTCAGTCCTGACCTTGTTTCTGTATAGTTTATTATTTTGTGATCACCAATTAAGGAAAATGGATTTACTTGCTGGAATGTACATTAGATTCAATTTACATGTAGAGAAATGGACAGGTATAACAAGGCAAGAAACCTTTATTAGCCGAAGTTATTATTTAAAATAGATCCTTGACTTGGAAAGTAAAATGCTGCAGAAGTTTTATACAAAAGGTGAACAAGATGCTGTTGTTATCAGCCAGAGAGAGATCGAGCTTCTACAGCCACAAAGATTTATAAATGATGATATAATTGACTTCTATATAAAGTAAGTTCCAGTGGAGATTTTCCCACATTTCTTTGATACTAGTGGCTTTTTCTTTTTTAAATTACAGGCGCTTGTTTCCATAGAACATATACACTCCTTACTAGTGGTGTTTTATATTATTTCTTGGTGTTTAATCCATGTTGTTAATAAATATTGGTTATTCAGAAAATATAATTATATTTCTACATTCTCAGATTAAATATTTATATGTTCTGATCCTTTGACAGTCATTTGAAGAACAAAATTTCACATGAAAAAAGACAGAGAATGCACTTCTTCATTTGTTTTTTCTTCAAGAAGATGGCTGATCTAGACAAAGAGCCATTTAGAGCATGTGAAGGCAGGGCAGCTTTTGAGCGTGTTCGTACATGGACAAAGGAAGTGAATCTCTTTAAAAAGGATTACATATTCATCCCTATAAACTTCAGGTAACCATGCATTTTTCACATAGATATTGCCTGTAGCACAAGTCCATTTTGACACTGTTTTCTAATAGGAATAATTTACGCACATTAATAACAGGTTTCACTGGAGTTTAGTTGTTATATGTCATCCTGGTGAAGTGGTTCGTTCAAAAGGCAAGGAATTGCTTTATAGTATCTTTTTCCTGTACGGTATATTCTTGATTCTCTCCATTATTTACTTTGGTAATCATCTTGCAGATAAAATTGAGATTTCTCCTAAAAAACCATTCATCTTGCACATGAATTCTATAAAGGGAACTCACAGAGGACTTACGAATCTTTTTCAAAGGTAATTTCTTTGAAGCTCATGTAACTTTTCACTCTCTCCAAAATGCCCGTCACCATGTCATCGCCTAGCTCAAATCTCAATCTTTTGACTATGCTAAGTAAACTACATCTCCTATATCCTTTTTTCGTCTTGCATAACTTAGCTCAAAAGCCCAACCCTCATAAAACATGCTATTAAATCTGATTTGCGTCACAGTTTGGTATAACTTGCTACTACCTGTGATACAATGACAATCATAATTTCCTTATTATGATATTTTTAAAAACTTTATTAGCTGGAACTATATATACACACATCAATGTCTTCTTTCAATTCTGAAAAAAAAAAAAAAAAAAAACTAAGCAAGGTCAGTACAAGCTTTATTCTTTGAAACCAAGTACTCACTGGCCGCCTTTTTTTTTTTTCTCGTGTTGTGACAGTTACCTTTGTGAGCTGTGGAAAGAGAAGCATGATGTGACTGCAGAAAATGTCGCTTCAAATTTTTTACGCCTGAGGTTTATCCAACCTGAGGTAACATCTGTTCCCGTGGCTATAATTAGCAATGGATGATTAGATATTTCAATATGGAGGAATCACAGTAGCTTAATATATATATGTGTGTACATTCATCCATATACATTTTTGTGTACATTTAATTTTTATTCTAATTCTGTTTCCGTTTTTGTTCAGTTGCCGCAGCAGGAAAATATGTATGACTGTGGGCTCTTTTTGCTCCATTATTTGGAACTTTTTCTTAAAGAAGCTCCTGCCCACTTCGGTTCATTAAGAAAACCCAAGTCCAACTTTGTAAGTAGTTGTCGTTGCTTTAAACACCTGTAACTTGATTGTTGCATATCCTTATATATATTTTTTATTGAGTAGAGATAATATGTTGACTTCTATCTTTAGGCAATTCCATGAATTTGTGCATGGGAATGCACAATACACACGCATATAGATCTAATGGGTCCAAAATTGTTGTTGAGGCAAAAACGTTCAGAATCATGATCCAAGTTTCAGTTGTCTTCTCAACAGTTCATTACCTAAACTTACCGTTATTCTAACGAAGGAAAAAAGTGGGGAAAGAACTGAGTTTTATTTCGTGTCAATATCTAATAGAAAATCCATAGGTCTTATAATTTCGTTTTTCCTTCCAGCTTAGTAAGAATTGGTTCCCACCAGCAGAAGCTTCACGGAAACGAGCTGAAATCCATGAATTGATCAATGGAATCTTTGCAAATGGTTCTCAGGAAGTTTCGCCAGCTGATTGTGGTGACAAGCATTCTTCCATCCAATCACCCGGCACAAATGAACAAGAAACTGAATTAGATATTGTCGAGGAGATTTGTAGTTCAACAAAACAATGCCATGGTAATCTTCTATGTGTAATGCTTTGTTGGATATTTTCCATCTTTTTTCGTATTGAGCAAGAGATTAAAATTGCACTGCGGTGTCCACCCCAGGAAGCGTAGAGTGCACAAATGGTTCTCACGAAGTTTCACCAGCTAATTGTGACAACAAACATTCTTCCGTCCAACTACTTAACACAAATAAACAAGATACTGAAAAAAATATTGTCGAGGAAATATGTAGTCCAACAAAACAATGTCATGGTATTCTTCAATGTCTAATACTTTGTTGGGTATTCTTCAATGTCTAATGCTTTGTTGGGTATTTCTCTCTTTTTTCTGTATTGAGCAATTAAATTTTCATTGCAGTGTCCCCCCCAAGAAGTGTAAAGAGCACTAGAGAGTCAGGACTGATTTATGGTGAGTTCGAAGCAAAAACCACTGCAAAATCGACATCTGATGATAAGTACACAACATCTGTGTGGCAGAGGAGCACCATGTCACCTCTAGAGGTAGATAAGTTCAATGGGATTTTGCTGTTAATTTTTGTCAAGATTAGTAAAAACTCTTTCTATGCTATTAATCAAGCTTGTAGAGCTGAGAATTTGAACCTGAACCCCAAGCACCTGAAATCTGACCCATTTTTTGCGGCTTTGAGTTGTCTAAAATAGGCCCGTTTCATTTTTAAGTCAGGTCAAATTTGCCATGAAAAAAATTGTGGGTCAGGTTTGAGTTAGGTCCTCACAACCCGATACCCAAATTGCCAGCTCTAAAGCACGCCACTTTCTAATATAAGCTTGAAAGTTGAAAGCATCATTGTCATGTAGGTTTTCATAAAAAACTGAATTATAGGCTAACTTCGTCATGTTTAACTTCGGATTTGTTAGAGCATGAGCAATGGTGGGACTCAAATTGAGTCCCTATTTGTAATATTTTATTTTTATGCTATGCCACATAAGCAAAGGACCTCATCAAAGTTGATTTCTTCATTCATGGGATCCATATTGAGGTCCAAGTTATATATTATATTATGAATATTTTTGCCTTCACATGTCACATGATATCACACAATTGGCTAACAAATTAAAATAATAATGACAATCATTAAGGTCCAAGGCCCTCTTCATAGGGACCCATACCTCTTAAGGGTCCCCATACAACCATGGTCTCAATGTTTTTAGAGTCCCTTTTGTGGCCCCAATGCATTTTGGACCACCATTGTGGATGCTCTTAGAACGGAGAAAACCATAGTTTTTAAGGAGTGTTGGAGTTTTGAAGGTGCCTATTTTCAAAATTTGAACTGTCCGAGGAGTGCATAAAGATTTTAAAACTTCACATGTATTTGGTTTTGTTGCGTCTTCGAGTCATTTTAACTTATAAGTTAATTGGCAGGAACTCAACGAGTGCAACAAAGCCTCTGTCAACTGTAACCAGAACTCAACATTGTTGGACACTGAAGATAGCCTATTGCAGAAACTTAATGAACTGAGTCATGCAGATGGAACGAAGGAACTCGAAACTTCTTCAACTTCGAGTGAAAAGCTTTCAGGTTATGTCGTTGATGATTCCGAGGCAAGTGATGTTGAAGAATCCGAGGTGATAATGTTGAAGAGAGGATCGATTCGCTCTCGCGGAAGATGTTCTTGCAAATGTGAATCATCAAGGGAGCAAATTAATCGAGATTGAGCAAAATGGAGGTTTTGTGAGGTAGAAGCAATCTTCTTGCATTTGAACTACTACTACACATAAGTTGTTTGATTTCACTTGTATTGTATATAAGCTCATTGAAATGTATAGTATAGTTTTTGGAGATGAGAGCATTATGGATCTCGATTAAAGTTATGGTCTTTACTTAGAGCTAGCAATTTGAATATGAACTTGTCGGGCGCGCCCAAAACTTGTATTTTTATGGGTCGGGACGTATAAAATAGATTAATCAATATTTTGTTCTGATTTGCCATGATGGAGTTGCAGTTCGAGTTGAGTAGTCTAGGATTAACCCGTACATTTTATATGTAAAATACGAAAGGTTGAGCCCGTTCCTTTGAGGGCTGTGTTCGGGTTAGCTTTGTCAACTTTAACTTTCGAAGAAATTGACAAAAATAAGTACTGCAATATCAAACAAAAAGAATCAAAACACATTCATCATCATATGTATGAATCCACACATTTTACATGAAAAGAAAACCAAACCCAACTTTCTGGTTAGTCCTAATCAACTAGAACCCGAAAACCCCCGGATGGCCTCCTCTAAAATATACATTTCCAATCCAAATAAAAAGAAAACAAAAATGAACAACTCTGTAGCAAAAATAATGAAACCAATGAATCTATGAGTAAATCGCCTATTCAATACAACACACAAGTTACTGAGCTGCACAGAAGTTTTCAAGCCCTTTCCGGAACAAGCATTTGCTCAAGCTCCTCCCTCCGTCGCTCTAGCTCCTGAGATTGTTAGTGAAGAGCGAATTAGAGAAAACTCAATACACGCACAAGAAACTCGGAGCAAAAGTTACAATATTTGCAAGAACACAAGGTCGAGAATCGGGAGCATAAGAACAAAACAACCGATTCATATAATTCACGCTAACTAATTACGACAACCTCAAACACAGACCTTACATGCTTCCACCATTTACAATGGAGCACGTTAACATGTAATACGATGTTGAACTAAATCTTCTCAAGCAGTTCAAATGGGAGAAGTATATAAAGGAAGAAAGTTTGATTTGTGTTTAGCTAATTGTACTATTGTAGAGGACAAACTCAACTAAAAGTCTAAGCTGAGAGTTGAAAACACAAATATTAACTTTAGTTCATAATTTAACACGCCTTACTTGCAAACCCATTATCACATTGATCGTGGCCTATGTACAAGTTTTCTTCTTGACTTGTGTACTGCTAAAAATTTAATAATGAGAGTTGGGGCATGACTCGGACTTGTGATCTCCCGATGGTTGACTATCCAATGCTAACTTAATGCTCTAACATGTTAAATTTCAATAATTATTATATTGGGCCACATATAAAGGTTTGAGTTTCTCATACTAAAAAATCAACTTTGTTAATAAGGTTTGGCTTGGACCTGTAAATGCAGCTAGTTCAAATTATATTTTTTCAGTGTGAGACTTTTATATCACCACTTTCATTGACTATTCTTTAAAGAAACATTAGTTGGTGGTTAATTTGCTGTATAAGAACAATGAAAGTACACACATGGAACTGAAAATGTCAAGCAGGTTGATAATAGCCTTATATGACCTCTCATTAACACCCATTGCTATGAAAAATGGCGGGCACGATAGGTTGCTTACCTCTAGATCCTTGATTGCTTGCTCTTTTGTTATTTCTTTCTTCTGACGTGATCGTTTGAGCAATCCAATGCATAAGATCCCCTGAACATTTGTAATATGATGACGTATTAAATCACCATTAATAAGGAATGAAGTGAAATGGACATCATTACTTTCATAAACGAATAACAATAAAAAGAAGCAAAATAACGAGGCAAAAACAGACCACCCCTTTCCTCAAAAAACAAAAAAGTGTATACCCCTATCATGTCCGCTATAATACAAACAGAATATGGTCCGCCTAAATGTAGAACTGGCAATTTAAGTTGTGAACTCAAATCGAACACGACACAAATTTAAGTAGGTATAAGTTTAGCTTAATCATGTTCGTGTTGACTAACTCAACCTATTAGTTAGTCATATTGTGTTTGTGTCAAACCTATCTAACTCGTTCAATTAAACGGGCCATTTTACCCACCCTAGTTAATGACCTACCCATTTAACGATACAATTGTAATTTTCTTGAACAGATCGTGTACAAAAAAAAAAAAAAACATATATATTAAATGGATCAAATATATCGGGTTGTGTAAGGTCAATCCAAACTCATTTAAAGGTGTCAGGTCGTGTCGTGTTAACCTGCTCATAAATGGGTCATGTCCAGGACGTGTCATTCAACCCATATAATGATTGTTTGGATTGACCATTTGACATAATACTAACTTTTAACAAGACATGAACATGAATTGCCATCCCTACCCAAATCCATGATTGAGTGAGTGGACTATTTTCTTAAGGTTTAGCCTCATAAGACAAGATTAGAGTAATTGTAACTGATTGATTGGCTCGATATAGAATCCAATTTGAGTTGAGAAAAAATAGAGAAAATATCCAATCCAACTTAAACTTATATAAGGTTGCTACTTTTCCGTTGCTTACCGAAATCACATATACTAGGCCACAAGAAAGAAGCATGTAGCTTGCAATATTTTGAAGAAGAACAATCGCATTCTGCTCTGTGGTATACTCAGGATAAGCTTTTGTCATTACAGCAACACTGGATAATAGTCATAAATTTAGAAATCAATAATTCAATATTGCTTCAATGAGATGATAAATAGTTTCATAAATTTTAGAGATTGTCATCCTTAATTTGTATAAGTAATGGTCAAACCAGCCTGACCCAAATATGCGTGTCATTGACTCAACCAAAACCCAAATTACCAGCCATAGTGTCAAAAGTATTGAACTAATATTTATAAAAGTGAGAACTATGACAGATGCATGTGGATTCAGGTTAATCAGGTGTTCAGACCCTTACTAAAATCAAATGCACCCATAAATGAAAAATAGTTTATAAAAACACGACATACAAAATTTGCAGCATACCCCTGCCAGCCCAGTATTCCAAAACCTGAAAAATGTCGATGAAGATATAAAATCAGATTACAGGATGAGAATTTCAGCAGAAAAAGCCAGAAGATATTAGCTTTACAAATGCGCCTAAACTGTGAATGGTGAGCAACTATTTATGTAAACGAAACTTGCAAGGTTTATACACAACTGAACTCTAGACATCAACCAAGCATACACAAAACACATAACACAACACACATTCTTCAACATTGTTATCCAACTCAAATCCCAAAAAGTTGAAATAGGCCGCACAGAGATTCCTTTTTCCAGTACCTCACGAGTACCTACCTTCAACGAAGATTTCTTATCACCAATTGGCACGTAGCATCATAAGTTTCTACTAATTCTTTCACCAGTTGTCTTATACACATTGATCCGAAGCTTCACTAATTTTCAAGAGCTTTAAAGCTATCATGATCTGGCAATCTCTTAAACATCATAAGTTGCTACTAATTCCTTCACCAGTTGTCTTACACACATCAATCCGAAACTTCAATTATTAGCGAGAGCTTTAGAGCTTTAAAGCTAACACGATATAGAGATCCCTTAAGCATCATAAGTTTCTCCTAATTCCTTCACCAATTGTCTTATACACATCAACCTGAAACTTCATTTATTTTCAAAAGCTTTGAAGTTAACATGATCTAGCAATCCCTTAACACTTGATCAGATACGGACCCAGCAAGAGGGTATTGAAGGCAGTTGCCCGCACAAAAATTTTTTGTCTTACAAATATATCTTATATTTTTAAAATTTTCATATTTGTCCATCTTTGAGAAAATCACCATAAAGTTTTTGATTTTACAATGAAGAAAATAAAGAACCTTCCAGAACTTGATGATGAATCCCCATTCAGTCTCTGCAAGAACCACAAAAGAGGCTATCGCAACAGCATAACATCGGAAAATTCCATCAAATATCTGCAATTCACATACACCCAAAAAAAAAAACATAAAAACCCTACATATGATATCATAAATGCATACACATATACATATATAGAGATAAATTGGTGCATACATCTGATCCGTTCTTGAAAGAACGAACAGCAGAGAGGACGTTGACGGAAATGCAGAGAAGAGCAGCTACAGAGGTCAAGAATTTGAAGAATCCACAGATCACCAACAGAGGGTCCGGTCCGGATCTCACTTTCAGTCTCGTGCTCGAAGAAGACGCCCTCGACGGTGGCGCTTCCTCCCCCTCGCCGCCGTTTCTCGCCATCGCTAGAAAATTCTCTCACCTCCGAGAAAAATAGAGCTCCAATCCATGAACAGTTTTCTTGCGCTTTCTCGAGAAAATTCGCTCCTTTTTTTTTTTTTTTATGTTCTCTGTTCTCAGTACACCAACGCGGGAATCTTTTATCTGATATTCAATGAAGTCAAGTCCGGTCCGTTCAAGGATGACACGTGGCAGGGGGAAATTAGATCGACACGTGGCATTTTGCCGACATGTCAATGTCCAAACTAAATAACAAAAAAAAAATCATTTTTTAAAGCTCCATGTATCTACAAATATATTTACAGCCCAAATAATATATATTTTTTTATACTATAAACATTTATTGAAAACTCCGCTTGCTTACCCGTGAAGAAAATTGTTGATTTGAAAAAATTCCGATAAAAAATACTTGCACATAAAGAAAATATGGAGTATTGGATTGGTAGCTAGAGACTAAAGTCCACGTCGAAAAGTTTAAACGAACAATAGAAATGCAAGTGAAACGACTTTCTAGTATGAAGCTGAAATTATTATATGTAACTCAATTTTGAAGTTAAAACATTCAAAGCCTTTAGTTTCACAACCTGTTTGGTTAGAGAGAAACTGAAAGAAAAATGAAAACTACGGGAATTATATTTCAATTGACTAAAATTCAAGATTTATTCATGTTTGCAATAGTCTCTGTGGGAAGGTTGCATACAAAAAGACCCTTCAAACCCAGTAACGGTATGGTTATTTGCCTCGTGGCTTCGAGGGCACGAGTTCAAGTCGAAGAAATAGCTATGCAAAGTACGGGTAAGGCTGCATACAGAATGATCCTTCTCAAACCCCACAACCGTAAGATTGTTGCCTTGTGATATGACAGTCAAGGGTTCAGGTCAAAGAAACAATCTCGATGCAAAGCAGAGACGAGGTTGCGTACAAAATGACCATCCCACCTTGTGATCTGGAAGTCACGGATTCAAGTCAAAGAAACAATCTTGTTGCAAAACAGGGATTAGGTCGCGTGCAAAATGATTCTCCCAAAACATCATATTAGTGGGAGCCTCGTGCACCAGACCGCGTTTTAACATTGGCATGAAATTTCATATAAAGAGCATGCCCTGCAAATGTATTGGCAACACAACAAGAAAAGTGAGCATAATTGTGGTTGATAGAGAGGAGATCAAGTTTCAAAGAGTGTTGTTGTGGAAGAACATAGATGACAATGAAGATTCGTAAGTGACTGATCTATTGATTCAAAGAGGATTTTGGGAAAATAGTTGAGAACAAATTTACAGGGTTTTGAATCTTTTGTTTAATTGTGAAGAAACATATTACACAATGACCTTTTCTTGCTACTTTTACATGCACAAGTACATACATAACTTCATCTCAACAAATGGACCAATTTCACAAAACTTTCAACATGACCCGTGAGCACAAATTACTACCCCTAGAGTCAATAACAAATGTCAATAAATGGGTCACGAATTGCCACCCCTCTCATAAATGGGTCATGTTATTCAACCTGTTATATTTTCGGGTCGGGTTGACATGTTTAACATGATACTAAACTTTCAACACGACCCGTGATCACAAATTGCTACCCTAGAGTCACACATACAAGGAACTTGTAGATTTTGAGCATACTCAAAATATAAAGGGGAAAGATTTCAACATGTGTATGGACATATAGGTTGTTTCTAACACATTCTTCAGGATTTGTCAAGGTCTAGATGTACATATCAAATTCGTGCAACAGGCGTTCAAAATATTGCTAATGCTATAGTATTGCAGGTTAAGATATTGCAATAGGCGTTCCAAATATTGCTAATGCTATAGTATTGCAGGTTAAAATTCCAGGATATAGGTTGTTTTTAGAATGTATATTATGACGAATCCTGGGATGTATTACATTGGCTGCATTCTGAAATCTTTTAATGTGGAGTATATACATAGAGGGATATATTATGCGCTCTAAGCTTTATGATATCTGCATTCATTTCCATGGAAAACATTTTCTGTTCAGTCTTTGGCAATGGAAAAATTTAGTGAGTAAATGACCAAATCAATGTTTGCTCTATACTTAGTTTGACATACAGATCAACAAAATCTGAGAACATCAAAAACAAAATGATAGACTTTGGATTGAAGTGAAACAGTAGCTTACAGAGCAGCATTGGAATTTCTGATTGTGAATCCACAAAAGCAAGAAGCTTGCAATTCGCCAACATCAATGACTTCAAGTCATCAAGAGCATTTTGAACTTACGATATTCCTGCAAAATAAGCAGTAAGAAGTCTGCACCTTGAACACTCAGAGAAAGAACTGAGAAAAGGCACAACACAAATGCTAGTATATATTTTCTCTGCAAAATGCGTTTGAATGAGGGAAAACATGCAAGGGATACCTGAACCTGCTGATTATGCTGTGGCACAACATTGGTCTTCTATAATTCATTTAGGTAGAGTTTGGATTAAATTTTTCATTTAGGATTCAGATTCATGATGTTTGGACTAAAACTCTACCGTACCCACTCTCTTTCATTCTACAACTTACAGTCAAAACAATTGTAACTTTGTCCTCAAATGTCCGAACGGGGCGATTTTTAATTCATGTAATTTTCAGAAAGGAACATGATTATGAATTCTTCTTCTTTTCTGTAAAACAAAGATATTTATATCTGAAAATTTTGGGGAAAAAAAGAGTGAAGAATTTATTACTTTGTTCTTGGATGTCCAATTGTTTTTTTTCTTTTTTTGCGTGTGTGTAGATTTTAGAGGAATATGATGATGGATTCAGTTTTTGAAGAAAAAATACACATTTATAGGTAAATCTAAACATTTTTATACCAAATATTTTGTTCTTTTTTTACAAGTATGAGTAATTTGGAAAGTTTAGTTTTTTTTTTTTTTTTGGTAAGAGAGTTTAGTTTTTAAACAGTTTTTTTTAAGTTTATAAACCAAAGAACAAGAATAAGAATGGACCCCAATTGAACCAAACAATGCTGAAAAGGAATGATAAAGGGAAGAATGGGAAAAGGAATGGAAATCACCAAATTTCTAATCCAGATGCTACCTTAGTGATTTACAGGTCTTCGGATCCAACTTCCTCCTAGTGCGATGCTTTTACCTGTAACAGACCGTGTAAGAGCAACAGTTAGAAAATAACAGCCTCTAGGTTCATAAAAAAGACTAAGGCGATGCCAGAAGACAACAAGACAACAAAAAGAGCAAAAATAAATTATCTTCAAAACCGGTGCAGAATGCAAATGAATTCAACCTTAACCGAGAAGCATATGCTTGGAAAGTCTGCCGATTAAGCAATTCTTTGCAGATATGAAGGATTTGAGCATTCAAATACATATATTATACATAAAGTACAGCAATACCAAAATCTACTTTCAACGTCAAAACACAAAAAACTTCCATGAGCAATCTCTGACCTTGTTAAAAGCTTTGCTGGATGTGTCTACAAGTAGTGTGCCTTGTAGAAACAGTTCAGATCTCCAGCACTTGTCAAATAATCATAGTTCAATCATCTGACATCAGAGCTAATCGAATTTGAGCTCGAAGCTTCATTGCTTCTCTTCTACGTCCTGAATAACAAAGACCTTCAAGCACTGCCTGTTGGGCAGACCCGAGTATTTTCACACCACTTCTCAAGCAAGAAACCAATACCCTGGATGCTTCACAAAACCTCCTCACCTTACAAAGATTGTGCACCAATGAAGAGTAAGTATAACAGTCCTTTTCCTTCATCGACACAAACATTTTCATAGCAAGATCAACATGACCAGCTTTACACAAGCCATCAATCACACAATTCAAGGCAACCAAGTTCGAACCAAATCCCATGTTTTTCATATACTTCAAATGACTCTGAGCCCTTTCAAGATCACCTGCCTTGCACAATGCATCAACAATAATCGTATGAGTATACTTGTCACCCTCCAAACCCTGTTTCTCCATCTCATCCAATAATCTATACGCATCATCCAAATGCCCCTCCTTACAAAACAGATTGAGTAACGTATTACACGACACCAAGTCAAGCTCAATATGACTATTAATCATCTCTTCCATGAACACTCGTGCCTCTCCTATCCAACCCTTTCTAAGCAACGCGCCAATGGCAGTACAATATGCAAAACCATCAAACCCATACCCTTTACTCCTCATTTCAAACATCATTTCAAGACCTTTTTTGAAATCCACATGCTTAAGGTACCATTTCAAAACAGTAGTATAAGTGAAAAGATTTGGCACAACACCAGATTTCGCAAGGTCCATCAAAACCCTCCTCGCAGCCCCCAATCGACCTGCTTTGCAAAGCCCATCAATAAGTACATTGTACGTCACTATCTCGGGAACAAATCCATATCTCTGTAAATTCCTATACATCATATGAGCATTCACAGCATATCCATTCTTGCAAAGCCCATTAATCATAGTGGTATATGTAGAGGTATCAGGCGACAAATCAACAAGTATAATATCCTTAAAAACCTGATAAGCCTCATCGGGTTTTCCTAGCTTAAAAAAACAATGCATCAAAGAATTATAACACCATACATTTGGTTTTATGCCTCTTTGGAGCATTTCGTCGAACAGGTGGAGGGTCTTCTCGAGCAAGCAATTCCTGGTGGCTCCAGCTATCAAAGAGTGGTAAGTAAACACATCTGGGCTAATCCCAGATTGTTCCATTCGATCAAGAACACGATAAGCTGCATCAATTCCAGATAATCGGCAATAAGCAACAACCAGAGTATTGAAAGTCACCACATCAGGCAACACGCCTAACCTGATACCGTCAACTAGCGCAACTTCGGCTCTCGCCAATTGCTTCGCTCTACAAAACGAAGCAATGGATATGTTCATCAACCTCGTCGTCGTCGAGGATCGACCCGCCATTGACGAACCTGCAAAACATCGACCAGCGCAGCTTTGTACTCTCACAGTACTCTGTTGATAGTGTAAAAATGTGGATCTGTAATGCCCGTAGCGGTTTCGGGTCGGTAGAGACAGGTTCAGGTGCCCATTAGAGTAACCGGGTCCGGCCTTTACTATATATACGAGATAAGAGGAGAGAGACGCTACCAAACCCTAGATTGAGCTGAAACGAAGCGAAAATGGGAGTGGAGAAGCAGGTGATTCGTCCCGGAAATGGTCCACATCCGAGGCCAGGACAGAAGGTCACAGTACACTGCACTGGTTACGGTCAGTTCCTGAATCAAAACCCTGAAAATGGTCTCGATTCAGTTCGCTTTCTCGAGTGCAAGTTTCGAACTATGTTTGGTTTCTCGGATAATTGAATATATGATTTTGTGTTACTGTTCACTGCACTGGTTACGGGGTCTCGTTTCAGCTCTTTTTTTCGAGTGAAAGTTTCGAACTTTGTTTGGTTAATTGGAAAATTTTCGATACTATTGTTTGTTTGTTACAGTTGACTGCACTGTATCAAAACCCTGAAAATGGTCTAGTTTGAGCTCGTCTTTTCAATTGAAAGTTTTGAGCTTTGTTTGGTTTCTCGGAAAATTTATGTTACCATTGGTTTATATTTTTCAAGCTCTTTGCTTTTCTGAGTGTGTAAAGCTGTGAATTTAATATATATATAGTAAAAGTAATTTTTGTGTAATCAATTTTCTAATGAAGCAAACAGGGAAGAAGCTAGCTTCTGTTGTGTTTTGTATAATTTTAGTTTCTGAATTTGGAATTGAAATGTTGGGACAATTATAAAATTGATCGATGCCAAAATTAGCTAGATGAAGTATTTTTATTAGATGCCTCAATAACTAATGTGTATTGAGAAGAGCAATTGTGTCAATTTTGAAGTTTCCAATTTAGAAATTACTTTACCACATTCAATTTTTTTAGGAAACAAACAGGGGAGAAGTAAGTTTAGGTTGGATTGGTCTATTTGTTGTGTTATAAAATAACATGCCAATTTCATTTTCTCAAATTGGAAATATTAGAAAATCGAGTAGTGCCAAATTTAGCTCGATGAACTGTTATTATTAGGAACCACAATAACTTGTATTACGATTTGAGAAGGGCTAGAGAGTGATTATGGACTACTAATCGTCTAATCCTTGCCGTCTGTTTAGGGTTACTATCTAACTTGTTTTCAGGAGCTTAAGCATGCGAGTCATTGGCACCTTCTCGACTTTGTTTTGTGAGGCATATAGCTCACTTGACCCATAAATTTTGCAAGTAGTGTATTTATAATGTTCTTGGTTGCAGGTAAAAATGGTGATCTCTCTCAGAAATTCTGGAGGTGAGGAATTTGTTATTGCCATGATGGTGCTCTCAAGAGTTTTTATTGCAATATTGTCTCATGCGTGTTTTTAAGTAATTAAAAGAGTTCCTGCTTTGCTTCTTCGATTTTCAGCACAAAAGATCCTGGACAGCAGCCTTTCGAATTTGTAATTGGCAAAGGGAGTGTCATTAAAGGTATTTTTTGTTCCTTATCTTTCATTGGATATGGGTTATAGTCTTATAGATGAGTACATTTACTAGTAAATAGCAAGTGATCACCTTTATTTTGTTTTGGGTTTTAGTCATTGACTCTAGAGTTGCTAGGTATTAGGAGTTCTAGTTCGATGTCTATGTAGTGATTGTATTGTATGTGGAGTTCTAGTTTAGATGATTTTCTTGTGGTTGCATTGTACATAGAGTTCTTTCTAGTCAGATGTCTTTCTAATGGTCAGAATTATACTATCTCCCAAAAGTTGTGTATGTGTGTTCATATGCATATACAGAGAACTGATTTGATACGTTTAACCAATATGTAGGATGGGATGAGGGTGTGCTTGGAATGCAACTAGGAGAAGTTGCTCGCCTTCGGGTAATGTTAAATCCTTTTTCTTTGCTTTTTGTGCACATTCTGGTATGTATTTATTTAGCTGAAGCAAAACTGATTGTAAAGTAGAAACGACTTTAAACCTTGCTTCAAGTGTGTGTCCATATGATCGAACGGTTGAACCATAATGTATTGTAGAGTTGACAGCTTGACGTTTTTCCACCTTTGCCTCACAATTTTAGCATATCATCTGAAAATGTTTAACCTATGTCACCTGAAGCTAGTATGATTATAATTTTGTAATCCTTAATTTCTCACTAAACCGTTTTGGAAATATTTTACTATAGTTTTGATCTACAATCTGAAATTGATTGCAATATGTACTATACTAATCCCATCCCTTCCCTGACATTAACATAACCAAGAGTAGCAAGACTTGTATCATTAATTCATATCATTGCCATATACTTTGTATACATACGTTCTTCCCCACTATCATCCTCGTCTCACTAACAAAATGCCTTTTGAGATCATTTTGTAAGTCTGGATTATTGAGCTCGCTAGAGTCACAAACTTGGTTTATGTATTATATACATTGAATACACCTAGAATTCCTTCGAACTTATTGCTCTTCTCGTTGTATTTTCAGTGCTCGCCGGATTATGCTTATGGCCCTAGTGGATTCCCGGCCTGGGGAATTCAACCTAACTCTGTCTTGGACTTTGAGATTGAAGTCCTAAGCGCCAAGTGAGACTCCACAGATGATGGCAATGGAGAGGACAAGATGTTTTGAATAAACTGTTGCTATGGACTTGTATAATAATACATTTTATTGTATGAGTATTATTATTGTGAAGGCCATGAATCTTATGATGAATACACTTCAATAAGATATTTTATTAAGAGTTTATATGAAAATTTTATGATCAAAAATCCTTCTTATGTGCCGTTGCTATTAGTTAATGATTTATTTGTGTTTTGAGCCAAGGATTATTTGTGAGAAAGTGCTTTTCCACAATGTATGGAAATAGTTGGTACAAATGTAGATATATTTTGTTTATCTATAGACTCGCTAGATTAGAATCATTCTTAACAAGTTCGTTAAAAAGAAAAGCAACTCATTTTGTTGTCGGGCCCAATGTTGATAAGTTTTCGAGCAATTGATTGACAAAACAACTCAAAAAAATACTACCATTTGCATTCTTCAAATGGTATGAGGTTTCTTGGGGAAGGGGCTACCCAATATTTCTTTGACACGATGTGACAAGTTAGACACGTTAATTTGTAGTTAGACCATTAATCGTTAATTGTTTTTATCATATTTAGTACAATTTACTTATTACTAGATGGGAAAATAGTAATTATTTACATGAAAAATATATTATTTTTAAAATGACAAAAAACAAAAAGCTATTTTTGCTGATTTGTAACTTGTACTATATATAGTCTGTTGCAGTCTCTGAGACACAGAGCACAGTGCATAGTGGTGTGAGCTGGTGCAATACCAAAACCAAAAGTTGATCTTTTTTTTTTGTCGCTCAGTGTAGGTCAAGAAGGTGCCTTTCTTTGATCTCTCAGCACAGCCTCACCATTTCCTTCCATCTTCAACTCCATCTCCATAGCTAAACAGATCAGGTATGTTTCCTTAGTTTCTTCGCTTTCAAGCTTCCACTGTATTGACCCATGAGTGTGATTTGCTTTCTCTGCCAAAACCCATTTCCATGTTAGGTTGAGCTGCTATGGTAATGTCATTTTAGCCCCAAAGGTCTTTCCTTTTTCTTAAGAAACAAACATATTTAGCTCTACCAGGTTTCATACCCATCCCAGTAAGTTCACAAAAAGGAAACCTTGTGCATTCATGACATGGGTATTAATTATGAAACCTCTTGCATTCATGTGGTTTGTTACCAAAACATGCTTTCTCAGATTCTAAACCTGTATATTTTTCTTGAGCTTGCTTGAATGAAAATCCCTTTTGCCCTAACTCAAAATGTTTGGAGTGAAGAATGAAAGTCAAGGAATTTAGCAAAAACATTGCTTCACAATGTTATGATTTTCTAGTAATTTTAGTTCAGTTAGTTACTTTAAATGCCAAAAGCTAACTGTGGCTATAGAGGCTTATTATGAATTTAGCTTAGTTTCATACTCATTATATATTGATCATAACAAAGTCCATGATATGTGAGTACTAGTAACGGAACCAAATATTGATGTTCTTTGTTGCCTTTGACTACATCACCAATTATGTTTCTCGTAAACTTGTTATCTGTATCATCTCATGTTGATCCCTTTTAAGGAGATAACTTGATAAACACATACAAAGATAGCTTTAAGGGACAAGCTTCATGGGTTTTGCTAAATTGCTGCTCATTTTTGCATTGAAATCTTGACCGGAAGGCTTTGTCTAGGGAAATGTTAAGCAGCTATTTTCCAAAACTTCAAGTCCATGTATGTTTGCAGAAACTTGGTTTTGTTGAGGTTTTGAAATAGGATTTAGACTTCTAGTTGCAATTAAGCTTTGGTTCAGCTTTGAATCTTGTCATTTGCTACAATTTCTTATGACAACAAAATGTTGCATCTATCTCTACATTTGTTCCTGTACAGCTTTAGATCGGGAAAAAGCAATCAGTGAATAGTGATTCATTGAATTATTGTAACTATACTAATACACACTTCATGAAATTTCAGGCACTGAGTCTGAGAAGATGTTGAGAATGCTCAGGCTCCCTCGACTTGTCACAAACAGAGCAAGAAATCCTCTTCAGTCAGCATTTCCACATCCACAGGGCCTTGTGGAAAATCAAGACGGCAGCAAACCTCCAACCCATCCATGTAGGAGTGAGTAGGATCATCATAGCTAGAATACTCTTGTTAGATCGCAAACTTCCAATTTTTTTTAACTATACTAAGATATGCACTTTGTGATATTTCAGGCATCATATCTGAAAAGATGTTAAGAATGCTAAGGATTCCCCGCCTTGGCACAAACACAGCAATGCTTCCTCTTTGCTCAGTGTTTGCACCTCCATGCATGCAAATGCATAGCAGCAGCGAGCCTCCGACAAACAAAAAGAAAATGATGGCTTTGGAAGTACGGAAGATAAGGAAGGAGATTGATCCCAACTATAACCTGAAGAGTGAGGCCAAGAAGCTACTTAAGGATATCGAGGTCACCATGAAGGAAGTGGAGGAATCGGAGTTTTATGGAAAATTCAGCAAGCAGCTGAAAAGTGCAAAGTTTAGAGGTCATTTAAGTCGCGTGCTGGGATCATACACCCATCTTCAGATAGTGATTTACACACTTGGTTCCATGGAGTTCTCTTACTCTTCTCAGTATCAAGTGGCAATTGCACTGCTGCTGAAGAAGGACTTCTCTCATTGGGTTGGCGATATAGATATCTTTGATCAACAGCTCTCTCCAGCCGACACTATTGTATTGGAGAAGCTGGGCTGCAATATTTCATTAGTTAATGAGAACTGCAGTAGACAAGTGGAGAAACCGACGTTGTTTTACATGCCTAATGCGAGGAATGGTCTCTTGGAGTACATGTTACAGGCCAACTGGAGTCCCTCTCAAATAAACAAAGTGATTCTGTTGGCAACCAGAATAAGTGGAATACTAGAATGGGTTAGAAAATTGCCTTCTGGTAGTCGTGGGACTGATTGCATGAATGCAATTTCAAAGCACAGCAAAGAGATCAGAGTTTCTAACTACTATGAATTCGCAAACTTTGCTTGGCATTTCTTTCCCATTCCACATGATATGGACATGGAGAGTCTGGTTTCGGGTATTTTCTCAACTTCAAAACATATGCTGTGAGACATTTCTGTTATTTGGTTGCATGAATCCAACAAACATATTTTTCATGTACATGTAGATGAGTGTAGTAAAGAGAGGCGAGAGACGATGAAGATGGAAAGTCTCAGCAGGTGGGAGGAATTTGGACCCAAGTGTTATTTAGATGTCATGAAGTAAGTAACTTCAAATCTCTTTTGTACTAGTATTCTTCATTTATTGAGATGTCTTGAAAAGCCCCTATTTATCTATGTGCTCTCTATCAGCTTCACTCTTGGCTATGTTTTAATCATGCTAATGAAACAATTATGAGAATGAGAATACAAACCTTTATATATGAAACAAGAGTTGCATTGAAACCAAAAGGAGAGGAAGCAACTAAAAGCAATATGTTCAAGCATGGGACTTTCACTTGTAGGGTTTGGTTGTTTTTCTGCGTTTTTATTTTTATTTTTTTATTGGTGAACCAGAAAATATGGATTTGAATGATCTGAGGTTGTTTTGTAAGTTTTTGGATTATGATTTTCAGTTACTGTCTATGGCACTGTCAAGATTCTGTCTTTTGAGTTTATATTCATATTCTTGAGTCTATTATTCCTAAGATTATTTGAATTCCAAATCATACTATATTATAAGATCTCACTATCCATCAAAAGTGTGGATGATATTCTCAGCTAATTAGAACCCTTTTTCCAGAAATGTAGAAGCATCATGGAAATACTCGCCATGGGCAGAGTTGCGAGGTCCTTGCAGATATCGGATTTCTACCAATATTGCTCATCCACTCAACATCTACTTCAGCGGGAAAGGTTGTGATGAGAACAGCCCTGCAGGATTTGCTGGCGCACTTTACAACAACTTCAATCAGCCCATAGTAGCATTCTGTGGACCTTTCAGTGAAGTAGATGCTCTTGTTGCCAATGTGGAGGCGCTGAGGCGAGGATTGGAGTTCATGAAAACTGTATATCCTCCTATTAAAGTTCTGAAAGTTGTTGGTGATAATCTCAGTGTTAACAGATGGGTGAGACTGAGAGATCAGGCTGAGGGCTGTAAACCACCAGAGAGAGTCAGACAAGGTTTGGCTGCTGTTTTTGTTATGTTGAAGGGACTGAAGGTTTGTTTGGTGTACCACATCTACGAAGAAGCAAATTAGGATGCAATTGGGATGGCAAAGATGGGATCTGAGTATCAATATACTCATGTTTGGGATTTTCACCTGTAGGATTTGGTTGTTTTTGTTTGGTAAACCAGAAAATGTGGATTTGAATGATCTGAGGATGTTTTGTCACTTTTAGGATTTAGTGGTTTTTGGTAAACCTGAATATGTGGATTTGAATTATCTGAGAATGTTTTGTAAGTTTGGATTCTGATCTTCACATACTGTCTATGACATTGACAAGATTCTGTCTTCTGCGTTAACATTCCAATTCTTGAATTTGTTGTGCCATTATATAATCTCTGTTGAGGATTCCAATGCTTTATATAATATCAGATTCAAGGTTCAGCTTAAGGAGTCAAGAAACCAAGTTTCTTGCAGTTGAAGTAATTGTAACAATAATAAGGAGGTCATTTGGAGGATATTTTGGTCATTTTCCTATTTTTGATGTCTCTGAGGTTATGGCTTGGTCCAATGTGAAACTTTTTGAAATGAACCAATGCTCCATTGTGTATCACAATTCTCTTAAAGGCTCAACAGTTTCAGTTTACAAAACTCTCCACTCCTTGCATGTATAAGCTCTACAGCATTTGCCTTGTAGAGATACAGAATAAGCTAAGTTAGGCCATGCTTGAAGAGCTGACTAATAGAGTATAATCCATCAATGTTGACAAAAACAATCCAAGTTAAAATCATAACAAGTGATAATAACTCGAGTTGAAAATACCCGACAAGTTCTGTAAATATTAAAATGACCAAACGCCCCTCAAACGAGCTTGTTCGTTGGTACCTCAAGATGAATAGCTTCCCAACTCCTTCAGGAAGGCAGGTCATCAAAGAAGAATCTTCAAGATCCAAAATCATCAAAGGGCACAAACTCTATAGACAAATCAACAATGTGAGATTCAGGCAAGTCATGAACCTTGAGAGCTTCCAATGGTTTCCATGACATTGTCTGTGCTGTTGCAGATTGATAAGCATCAAGCTTTCATTTGAAACAAGAATCATTTTCTTGGCATTGGGCTTTTATCTTTCATTGTGGGCCATGTACTGGTCTCTGGTCTTTTGGTAATTTCATTTAAGTTGTAAGCCCTTTTGGAGGGCCTTGTTGGCTGTATGGAAACAGAGAGAGCAATTCTGTTTTTTTAAAATGAATGAGACAAATTGAGGATCATTACAACATTTTGTACTATTCTCTATGTTCTCTCTCTAAACCTCACTCTCTTTCCCTAGTCTTCTTCCTGCTTCATCACATTTCTTCACCATTACTGAAGCTTTATTTCTTGGAGCTAAAGTTTCAGGTCCATTTGGAGCATTTCAGACCCAAAGGTATTTCCTTTTTCATGAAAACCAAACACCCAGAGCTTTACTTTCCAGACCCATCTCATTATGCTCCTAAAAATCTTAACTTTATTTTTCTAGTTACTGATCAGCTTTGTTGAGATCCTTCTGTGAAAACCATTTTTGCTCAAAGCTCTTTTGCCTCATCATCATGCTGCATATTCATGTGGGTTGTAACGAAAAACTGCTTTCTCAGCTGCCAAACATCTGTATTTTGAAAACCCTCAAAACTGCATCAGGTTTTCATGTAGGTTGATCTCAGCTTCTAAACAAGTACATTTTCAAAATCCAAACACCATATTACTTGAGCTTGAGCTTGTTTTGCTTGTATGGAAATCTCCTTTGCCCTAACTCAAAATGTTGTTATCTAGTTTTGTTGGGGTTTTGCTTTTTCCTTTTAGACCCATGTCAAAAGTCTTGGATTGAATTAGTTATAGCACATCAAGGTGCCTCTTCATTATATCTTTTTATTTGTGCCTGTTTGGGTTCAATTCTTTCCATTGTAATATGTGTGTTGATATGATATGATATGACAGAGCTACAAACTATTTTGAGAACAATACTTAGCAGCAAACTTACTAGTAGAAATGGAATATTCCTCTTGTAGCTATAAAACAGAGGAAAAATGAATAACTCTGCTCCCTTCACCTTTCTAAATATATGCATTTGATGTTAGAGGTTTCATTTTGTTTGTTATCCTATCAAATTTTACCGTAGTGATTAAAATTTGAGGTAGCATCTATATGAGTTCCGCATTATTGTCAATGCATAACATGCATATTTAGTGTTAACTGCATGTCATTAGCCATTAGCTACAGGAGATGTGCATTCATAAAAAGGTTATGGCCATTGAATCATTGTTTACTTATATATGATCTCATGTTGAGCCCTTTTAAGGAACTTTTACTGCCATGTTTGTCCTAGAACTGATATAGTGCATTCAGAAAACGGTATAATGTATGATAGAATTGAATGCAGTAGTAGCTTTAGCTCAATTATAGTTGCTTCAAGGGCCGAAAGTTAACTGTGGCTATTAGCTTAGAAGTCCATGACATGTGTACTAGTAATGGATCATTGGAATCCAATACTGATGATATATATATGTTGCCTTTGATTGCATCACCGCTTATGTTGCTCGTAAACTTGTTGTCTATATCATCTCATGTTGATCCCTTTGAAGGAGATAACTTGATAAACACGATATAGCTTTAAGGGACAAGCTTCATGGGTTTTGCTAATTTGCTGCTCTTTTTTGCACTGAAATCTTGTCTCGAAGTCTAGGGAAATGTTGAGTAACTTATAGTGGAAGTCCATGAAATGTGTATGTTTGCAAAAACTTGGATTTGTTGAAGTTTTTCTTTGCCCTTGAGACCCAAGTTAAAAATCTTGGATTGAAATAGGATATAGACTTCTAGAAGCAATTAAGCTTTGGTTCAGCTTTGAATCTTATCATTTCCTACAATGTTTTATGACAAAAAATGTTGTATCTATCTCTATGTATGTTCTATACAGCACCTTTGATTGGGAAAAAGCAATCAAGAATTCATCGAATTCTTGAAACTATACTAATACACACAGTGAAATTTCAGGCACCAAGTCTGGGAAGATGTTGAGAATGCTTGGGCTCCCCCAACTTGTTACTAACAAAGCAACACTTCCTCTTCACGTAGCGTTTCCTACTCCACATGGCCTTGTGAAATTTCATGACAGCAGCAAGCCTCCTAGTCCAACCCTTTCAGGTAGGAGTTGTTAAAATGTCATACCTATTTCATGCTTGCTTATGCACAGCCTTAGATCCCGAAATGCAATCAAGAATTCATCCAATTCTTTTTAGTATACTAATACACATTATGATATTTCAGGCATCAAATCTGAAGAGATGTTCAAAATGCTCAGGCTTCCCCGACTTAGCACAAACAGAGCAAGGCTTCCTCTTCACTCAGCATCTACAACTCCATTTGGCAATATTGGGCAAATTCATAGTAGCAGTAGCAGCGAGCCTCTAACCCCTACCAGCAAGAAGGAAAAGATGGACTGTGAAGTACAAAATATTAAGAAAGAAATTGATCCCGACTATGACCTGGAAGGCGAGGCCAAGCAGCTTCTCAAGGATGTTGAGTGTACCATCAATGAAGTGAAAGAATCAGAATTTTATGCAAAACTAAGTGAGCAGCTGAAAAGTGCAAAGTTTGAAGTTCATCTAAGACGCGTGCTTGGATCTCACAGCCATTTGGTGATGGGAGTTCTCATTCTCTTCACAATATCAATTGGCCATAGCAATGCTGCTAAAGCGGGACTTTGTTCGTTGGGTTGGAGATATCGAAGTCTTTGATCCAGTGTTTTCTCCGGCTGACACTATCATTTTGGAGGAACTGGGCTGCACTGTTCTATCACTTAATGAGAACTGCAGTAGACAAGTGGAGAAACCAACATTGTTCTATATGCCTTTAGCATCGAATGGTCACTTGGAATGGATGTTGCAAGCCAACTAGTGTCCCTCTCGAATGAACCAAGTAATTTTGTTGACAAACCGAGTAAGTGGCAGAGTAGAGGGGCTTGAAGATTTCTCTGGGCTTGAGTGCTTAGATGTTATTGAAAATCACAGCAAAGAGATCAGCATTCCTATCTACTATGAGTTCATAGACTTTGCTTGGCATTTCTTTCCTGTTTCACCTGATATGGACATGGAGAGTCTGGTTCCAAGTACACTCTTAACTTCAAAACCTCCATTGTTTTTATGTTAACTTTTGTTATTTGTTGGCATGAATTCAATGAGGACGGTTCTTTTGGTTTGCTTGTAGAAGCATATGGTAAAGAGAGGCGAGAGGCAATCAAGATGGCATATGTCAAAGAATGGGCTAAATCTGAAGCCAAGTATTTAGATGTCATGAAGTAACTTCAAAATACTTGAAATGCTAGTAATTCAACTGTCAAGAATTGAAATTTCCACATGACCTACTTTCCCCTCTTCTAGCACTTCCTTCTCTAGACTCACTCTACTAGTAACCAGCTAATCAAAACCCTTTTTTTTTCAGAGATGTTGAAGAATCGTGGATCTACTCGTCATGTGGTGAATTGCGAGGTCCCTGTAGGTGTAGGATTTCAGCTAATCTTCCTTATCCCAGCATCTACTTCAGTGGCAAAGGTTGTGATGAGAACAACCCTGCAGGATTTGGCAGCAAGATTTATGATAAGTACAATGAGCCTGTAGCAGAAATCTGGGGACCTCTTGGTGAAGTAGATGCTCATGTTGCAAGTGTGGAGGCATTGAGGAAAGGGTTGGAGATAATAAAATCCGCGTCCGCTTCTCCTCCAGTTGAAATGTTGAGAGTGGTTGGTGATAACCTTAGTGTTGTGAGATGGGTGAGACTGAGAGCTCAAGCTCAAGGCTGTAAACCACCTGAGAATATCAGAGAAGGTTTGGATGCTGTTTTTGATTTGATGAAAGGATTCAAGGTTTGTTTGGTGTTCCAAATATATGAAGAAGCAAATAAGGATGCAATTGAGATGGCGAAGAGGGGAGCTAAGGAGCAATATCTTCAAGTAAGGACTTACAACTCGTAGGATCATTTGGTTGTTACTTTATTTTGTGTTTGTTTTGGTAAACTTGAGAACATAGACTTGAATGATTTGAGGATGTTTCGTAAGTTTGGATAGATGCTTTCAGTTTACTGTCGATGAGACTATGACATTATCAAGATTGTGTCTTCTGAGTTCATATTCAAATTCTTGAATCTATTTTGTTTTTGCTTTCGATAAACCAGAGAATATATATGGATTTGAACGATCTGAGGATGTTTTATAAGTTTGGATTCTGATATTTAGTTTCTATCTATGGCATAGTCTAGATTATGTCTTCTGAGTTCATGTTCCAATTCTTGAATCTGTTGTTTCATCATATAACCTCTATTTTTTATGGCCCAACAAGATTAATGATAGTGTGATATCAATAGTTCAACCGTCAATACTAACAAATTGGGTTTTAAGTCAGAACTTTTTTCGGATTCTGAGTTAGAAATGTTTAATTTAAAGCCAAGTTGAAAGTTGTGCACGTTAAGTGTTTCGTATCAAACTTTAGATTTTACTTGTATAATGTGTGGGTTCGTATGAGTTGTTTGAATTTAGTCAGAAGTATGTAATTCATACAAGTTCAATCCCATCATGGCCATATTTTGGACAAGAAGAGGTTTGCATTTTTGCCTGAGGGACAAGTTTTCAGTGACAACTAAAAAACCTAAAATTATAGTACAGTACATAATTATTTAGTATATAAATAAATTGGGTAGCCCCTTCCCCAAGAAATCTTAAACACCTTTTGGGGGGAAAAGATCAAACAGACTCGAAAAAGATGTGGGTTGCAGGTTCCAAGCCCCAGTCTGGGTTGGATTGCAGATTTACCCAACCTGTAATTTTCAAATATCTGTAGATTCATATTCAAATTGTCAACTTCACTGTTATAGCTACATTTGGCTTAGCTAAATCTTAAATGCAAGAACTCGTGTGATCAGTGACGAAGAAAATATGCATATAACAAAGCACCTAAAAAATATGTAACTCAGAAACATGCAAATAAAATTTGGCTAAATCAGAGCTCAAACATTGAATATACCCATGGAATCAAATGACAAGTTTACAGCAATCCGAAACTTCGATCTAGAGTTCAAGGTTTATTAGTGCCTTGAATAGTTGTTACTTGACTAACAAGTCATCAAATGACATAATCTGCAATGCACACAATCTGCAAAATGGATCATTGTCAATGAGACGTTGTTGGCCTCAACCTGGTCAGATGCGAACTGACCTGTTCGTGTATCTGTCTGAATTTCTCTTTAAGCCTCTTAATCTGCAAACCCAGAAGAAATCAGATACAGCCCGTTAGATAAAATGTTGAGATTTACAGTTTTCAAAAGGAAATCTAGAAGGTAGAAATACCCGTTTAAGCTCTATTTCTGTGTCACGCTTCTGCTGCCCCAACGAGTGTTTCAAGTTCGTGATGTCAAACACGGTGTCTAAATCGTCTTCAAAAGCAGATTCTAGGTCCTCCCGGAGGAGTGCTGGCAACTTGTCTATGACGGGCATTAGAAGAAAGCAGTTGAACTGCAAAAACATAGACAAAAAACTAAATAAAGAACAAATAAAACTAGAGACCACAAAATTGTACTAACTGGAAATTCGTGCATGCATGTGTGCCGCTTTAAAGGTTGGCCATAAGCCAACACAATATGTTTAGCTAAATGGGTCGGGTTGACACGACACGACCCAGCACACTTGGCAGTTGACACAACATGGCCCAAAACAATTAAATATCACAAATTTAACATAATAGTTATGTTAACTAAAAAACAATAAGAGTAGATAGGGTTTTTTGGGTTAATATACTATTACAATTTCCAAGTGTGTGTGTGTGAGTGTGTTGGGAGTGTTGTGCATGTCACAACACAAATAACTAATCGTGTGACTGTTTTTGAGGCTCAACTTGAACACGGCACGATTACAAAGTTGAGCCCAAACACGTTTATTGTGTGTCGTGTCACGTGTTGAGCCATGAATTGTCAGCTCTAGTACTAAACAACAAAGTGGGGAAAAGAGAGACCTTTAATTCTGCTGAAGCCAAGAAATACTCCCTTATGCCATGGAATATTTGTTGCACCAAAGCGTAAACAATTCTCTCTGAAGACGGACCAAGCTTTCTATTCCATAGCGTGCTATCTAAGAGGTCAGCAAGCCTTGTTTCTGTTGTTTGAATAGACGTGCTAGTGTCCATGCCCGTGGCCAACTGGCTGAGTTTCACATCAGCTCTTGACTTGGTGTCATGTTTGTCATTAGCAGCTGCACCAAATGATGACGATTCTTGCGGAAGACCGGTAGAATTGCCACCTGAAGGAGAATGTTCAGTTCCAGCAAAGGAGTCTAAGAATTGTCGCAGCCCTGCTCGGTTCTGCATTTTCCAAAATCAAAAGTTAAATAAGTAGAGTAACTGAGATCCCACAATGTGATTAACACTATATATTTGTAGTTATGTGAATGATGTCAAAGTCCAGCTGAAACGAACTGGTATAAGATAAAAATGACTTCTCACACAATACAGTAAGAGCAAGATGATAAAATGAAACGGTATCGAAACATGAAACAGTAACAGCAACAAATTACTTTGTTTTCACACATCAAAACACTCACTAGAAACCATTCCAATACTAACCTTATTATGGAGGGACCAGGTGACATATCGAGTAGTGCTCACCAAATCCTCCATACATCTAAAGAAAAACATATATACCAAGAAAGAGATTAATAAACTCTGACCAGAACATATTTAGGATGTATATTCATAAACTACTGCAACATGTGAGTATCCCGAGTTCCACTAAGGATGGAGTAAACAAAGGGAACTTAGATACTCGCCATAATAGTGTGGTAACTGAAATAACTTGGGAGTTGGGAGTAAGAAAATATAAAATGTCTTACTTTTCACGGCAAGCTCTCTCCGTAGATTCTGCAAAGTTGTTGTAGGCAGAAGCAACACGCCTGAGAAACACCTCATGGCCACTTAGATACTCGCCATCTTTCTGCTGGGAGCAACGTAAGGTAGGATAAATAAAACGCAATAGCATAACGCAAACAAATAAATCACATGTTAGCTCAACAAGTTTTATAAATATGAAAGGCAAAGATACCATATTACGGGACTCGTACCTGTAGAAGAAAAACGGATATAGGAAGCAATCTCTTAAGGATGTGCAAGAGCCTGCAACCCAACTATACCCGGAAAGGAATCTTAATTTTGAACGTATAAATATATGTGAACAAAAGGATGCTATAAGTGAAATAACGTTAGTCATATTCAGAAGCTGAAAACATAAAACAATAATATATTGTAATGAAAAATGCTTTCAATAGTAAATATATAACTCTCTCTCTCTCTCTCTCTCTCTCTCTCATACAATACCCAGAGAGAGAGAGAGAAAGAGACATACACACACACAAACTGAACAGAATATCATCTCGGTATGAGGTCAGAAAATTAGAAAGACAGCGGTGTTAAGCTTAAGCATAACTAACCAGAATTACAAGAAATTTCCCCTGAACTTTTGCTATTACAAGCAATTAAGTGAGAGTTCAGTCAGAATGGTCAATAATCATTAACAATTTATTTGGCGATCATTAAGTAATGCACTTGTGCTTCAGTTCTACTCAATCACCCATGATAAGAAATGAAGTTCCATGAAATAATTGGTACCTGGTGGAGAAAAGGTTCAAAAGTATCACGGGCCTTAGCAACAGCAATGACACAAGCTGTCCTGATTTCCAAAAGAGCGTAGAAGAAACATAAATTTCAAACAAAATATTACAATATAAAAGCAATTACTATCGCATATCTAATTAGCACAGCATTATCATAACTACCTAGAATAGTTTGTTCCATCATGAATGTCTTCAACCCCACATGCATTTACAATTTCTTCACGTGTGATTGGAGGACATTTGATTCCTCCCACAACAAAACGGAATTCTGCCATTGCACGATGATACTGTGCGCCTCCATAAAGACGCATACTCGCATTCTGAAAGTAAAAGCGGGATCTAAGAAAAATAATAAATATCACACAATGATGTAACCACAATCAGCTACTTGTACACCTCAGAACTCTATTATGCTCGGGTCTCAAGGCATGGTATTGAAGTACCCATTATGCAAAACATTTAGGGATGTAAATACATCAATTTCACACAAAAATATTATGATCATATACTATTGAAGCTTACTGGTATTAACTTCTGCGGGAACTGAAGACCATCCGTACCAACAAATGCTCCCCCATTTGTTCTCTCGTCTTGTAAGGTTTCCCCTGCAACCAAGACATAAGAGAATGTGTTCACGATCCACCAAGACAAACTTGAGCAATGATTAAAATTAAAAATGTCATTGATAGACCGACAAAGGATTCATTATCCATAATAATAAGCAACATAACTATCATTTACCAAATTTATCTGGAGGTGCAACGACCGTTCCTTTCAATAACAATGACAACTGCACAGTAAAGCATGGTGAAACAAATTCATTTTACACCAAACAAAACCCAAATGTGTGTGTGTGTGCCGGTTATTTGAAACGTAAAACTAAGAAAACTAGAAACTCTGAACAACTAACAATGTCAGTTTCCTTCTTATGAGTCATAGTGAGGAGAATTTCTATCCGTGAAACAAAACTAGATATTAACAAGAACAATTGGATAGAGCTGGCAATTCAGGTCGGGTTTTCCGAGTTTATATTGAGAAGACCTATGCCCTGGAAATCAATCAGGTGGTCAGGTCTATTTAATGCACCCAAACCCACAAAAATACGGTTCAGGTTTTTCGGGTTCGGATAGGTTCAGACTTCAGATCTACAATTGGATGCACAATATTTTGAGAATGACAGTGCTCTATTTGGTACAACCTTGGTCAAGAAGAAATCATGAAAAGATCTTCCTTTCTCCTTTAATTTTGCTTCATCCAAAGTGCTGCATACAAAGTAAACAATCAGCCAAAATGTTCATCTAAATTATGTCAAGCAACTTGTAGTTTCACGTCAAACCACCGACCTGAGTTCCTGATTTATTCCACTCAGCTTTCTTGTGGCACTTCGATACTCCTTTTCGAGCAGTGGAACAATCAATGGAACGTTGTCCATATACCTTGCAAGCATAGTCTTCCCAAGCTCTTAGTTATAGCATAGTAACAATGAAACACCATACTCTAATCTATACGGGAATGGTGAGAAAATGATAACAAACAAGGGTATACCTTTTCTGTAGCAATTCTTCCAGAAACAATCTCAGTTTGCTTAGACCTATTCTACTTCTCTCCTGCTTTGACAGAGGCCGGCCCAACTTCTCCTCCAATAATGTAATATCTTCCGTTTCTCTTAAGGTAATAGCCTGCATTGAAAGTGGTATATTCCAGAAACACATTATGCATGTAATAGCAAAAATTATGACTTTAAAATGTTAACAATTTCCATATAAACTTCATAGATATTAATACATTTATTTCTGCGGCACTTAACAATTTATTGAAACTGAAACTTAGGTGGGTCTTTTCAGAAGTTGTGACTTATAAGCACCAAAATATATAATGATATAGATTCCTCATATATTATCTGAATTCAAAGTGGAAAACTAAACCTGTTTAAACTCGTCATTTGACTTGTAGACTGACTCATGTCCTGTACCAACTCTTCCCGATGGCACAGAGGTAAAAAATGGAGAATCACCCAATATTAAGCCATCAAGTGTAGATGCAGGTGGTGAGAGAAAAACCTCCACGTCTGAAGAGCATGCAAACTGTGGTATTTTGGTGTCAAGCTTGGTTGAGACAATTACAGTCCTTGATAGTTCGGGATCAATCTGCATGTGACAAAAAATATTCAATTCGTTGACCTCGTTTGCAGGCCGGGATCGGGCCAAAAATAAAACAAATGTGTCCTTATCGGGCCATTTTGCTGGCAGTGAAGGCATGCAACCACGGCTCATTTAATAAGCAAAATGAGTTGAGGGCCGAGTTTGGCCAACCCCGCTTGGGCCTAAACAAGCCGAGCCAAATGCACACATAATTATCCGACTAGCTTTTGCCAGCTCAGGCTCGGTATAGATGGGCTGAGCCAGTGATGACCCGCAGTATAGACCACACCATAATTCAAAAGCCAAACCAACATGATTTTCTTGTACTCTCAGCACAATCAACTACTGGGGAAGTACTAAGACACATACTTGCATTACCACCCTCCGCGTAGTCGCATTACTCCAGTCACTGCAATCTTCAAGACATAATATGATGAATTCTTTATGCTGCATCTTAGCTCGCACTAAGGACTCCACTGCACGAGCTTGACCCTGAACGAATTCTACAACAATTATAATAATCACGGCATAAAGTCTATGTGAAAACTAAGTTGACGAAATCGCAATGTGGTAATGAACCTGTAATGCTCGATTCTTCCGACCCGGAGCAGGAGCAATAAGACCCGGAGTGTCAATAATAGTAAGGTTCGGACAATATTTGTAAGCCACCCTGATAATTATTTCCTTAGCAGAGAACAAACATGGTTCATGTTCCAGTCTCATGTTCTCAGCCTCAATGAATGCCTAAATAACAATAGACTTGTTAGGACATATCAGACAGTGATAATAGCACAAGCTGGCACTATGAGAAAGCTCAGAACAAGGTTGTATTTAGGTTTGATGTGTCGATAAGTACATGATGAAAAAACAGAACTTTACATCACATTGTCCACCAATTCATCTTTCAGCAGCTAATTTACCATCGAAAACCCACAATTCAATCACATTTCCACCACAATCAAGAACAGAACTTTACTCAACATTGTCCAGCAACTCATCATTCAGCACCTAATGTACATAAAAAAACTACAGTTCAACCACATTTCCACCACAATCAAGAAACGTATCAAAAATCAAACAGAAAATCACATCACATTGTCCAGCAACTCATCATTCAACAGCTAATTGATCATTGAAAAAACACAGTTCAATCACATATCCACCACAATCAAGCCACGTTCAAAGAATCAAACAAAAATTCACATCACATTGTCAAGCAACTCATCATTCAGCACCTAATGTACATAAAAAAAAAATTATAAAAAAAAACTACAATTCAATCACATTTCCATCACAATCAAGCCACATTCCACAATTCATGAAGTAAAAACCAATATGTGAGCTCAAAGTTCAAACTCAAAAATTCATTTTTTTTTACATCACATTGTGCAGCGACTCATCATGCAATAGCTAATTCACCATCAAAAGGCCACAATCAAGCCACATGCCAAAAAACCACAGACCAAAACCCAACACACAAGCTCAAGCTCCAAGCTCCAAACCTGAATTTCCTTGAGAGACCTCTCGTGGGCAATGGTGGAATCGGCATCGGAGACGAGACGGCACAAAGGGGTTTCACAATCTGGATCATACTTCATGTGGAGCGTAATGGGTCGGCGAGTCTTGGTGCCGCCACCGACGTGGTTGAATTGGAAACCCATGAGAGCCTCGACGAGCGCGCTCTTGCCGTCGGTCTGGTGGCCGACAACCAGAACCGCCGGGACGTCGAATGGGGTCTCGAACTCCTGAGCGAGCCCATGAAGCTCGTTGTAGGCTTCGTATAGCCTCGATTGCTCTTCAATTTCGTCGGCCATTGAGGGTTTTGAGAGTGAGTCTCAGTGGAGAAGAAGATGATACCACTCAGTTTCACAGTCGCTGTGTTGATTTTGTTCTGTTGTGTTCAACGAACCGTATATTATCCGAATTAATTTTATTTTTTTATTTCAATTTTCCCTCGAAAATGGATTATTGATTTATAATATTCAAAATATTACTAACCAAATTTATAAGATAATTACTACAGTTTTTCATAAAGCTGTTTTATGATAAGTGGCAAACTGGGAAATAATTTTTTATTTTGGTTTTGTAACTATTTTTTAAATTTTATTTTTAATTTATTTTTTTGTTTTAATTCGGTCTCATGTTAAATAATTTTATAAGTAGAAATGGTCAATAACAAAATTAGCTCGTAACTTTAGGATACTCCGGTATTAGTTTAATTTATTTATGTGATAAATATTGTGGATTTTGATTTCGAAAAAATATATATTTGTAATTAAAATGTTAAAATAAAACATATATGTTTGGTTTAGCAATTTTCTTGGGGGGGCGATATTCAATTTTTTGGTTAAATTATGGGTCATTAATAAAATATACATCGATTTTCAATATGTGTGTATATATATGTGTGTGTGTGTGAATAGATTAAATTTTACTTAATATCAAATATTTACATAGAAATCTAAGAGTTACATAGAATGAGATGTCGTGTTTTTTATTGGTTTGGTTAAGGTTATGGGGCACTAATTTTTTAGTTTACACTTGTTTGGTAGTGAATTGATATATGTGAGAGTACATTATATGTGAAACTTGAAATCACGAAAAAATAAGCGGAATCAAGCATTTACCTTACTAAATGCTAATAGCCCAGTTGGTTGTTGAACGCTAAATTATCAAAACCTCTCTCTCGACAAAGATCTTTTCTACTTTGCTTGTCTTTCCCTTTATTTTGATTCACTAATTTTAATGGACCACTTGACTTCACATCAATCTTCTCTTCTTTCTTCTCCTCTCTTCCTATGTGTTGTCACCGTTTTTGTGCTCCAAAACTAGTTTTAGGATTTACACAACACTTCTAGTATGAAAGAGTGGAAAGTAATACGATAAACATGTGAGCGCTTTAAAGCCTTTAGCCTATTCAACTTGCAAAATCAGCTGCAACCCACGTACTAATTAACGTTGGCCCAACTTTTGCTCGTTGGTCCATTTGTTAGCTCTAAAGTAAGATTACCAAAATGCCCCACACATTGTAAAATAGATCACTAATTTCCCAAACCAACCAAGCTTGACCCTAGGTCACCAACTCCACCTACCAAAACACACTTCTTGGTGTCAATGTCAAATTTCCACTCACTTTGAAGAAAGTATTATAGGGCTTTTGTTGCTCCCTCCATGAGAAATAAACACCACTACTTCCACTCATGATCATATAGAAACCATGGAAAAGCAAAAGAAGAAAATTGGGATAGTGGGGATGGGAATCTCCACACTTGTCTTTGTAACAAAAAGATATACAAGCAACATGGCCTTATGGACCAACCAAAATGCAAAAGCAAATGCCATCAATGTTCGTCACCATTATTGTTGGTGTGTGCTCATTGAGCTTAAAAGTAGTTTAATGAGTGAAACATTATTTGTAAACCAAAGTTAGTTATGAAATTTCTATTTCCCTTAACTATGTGAGGTAGAAAGAGCGGGTCGTGATCAGTACGAGATCAACATGCAATTCATACCACATTTAGACTGGTTTTCATTCGAGTTGAGAAAGACCGCAAAAACGTCGAAATTCTACCAATTCGAAAGTTTTTCTTTCCGTTCTATGTGTTTTGTTGGGTAATGTCGCTTGAAGATGACAATGTCTGATCTTATTGTCCTACTGTTGTAGTCGTAATTTTAACTAACTATCCGAATGAAATTACTATTTCCTTAAAAACATTCTTTAATAGCAATGTAGCGTACCTCTCAAGTTTGATAGTTTGATCATGCTCAACTTGGACTCACATATTAGAAGACATAAAATGTTAACAAATTAATCTGCTAAAATTTACCAAAATATCAGCATAACTTTTTTCTACCCCAAATCATGTCAGAGAACATTTTTTTTATAAGCGACGGGACAACATGCCTATAAATGTCAGTGTTTCTCATCCCCAAGTGGGGGAGCGTCACCCTTATTAGTTGTTAGTTCTCCCCTTGATCCTATAAATCACATCTCATACCGTCGGCAAGGAGGATCAAACCAGAGACCTCAAAGAAAATATAAAGTGCATTAGCCGTTTAACCCAGCATGACTTGGCAGTTGGTACGTCTAATAGAGAACATGACACCAAAAAAATGGAATGGTCTAAAAGCCACAAAGTTTCACTTGATTATACACATTGTGCTCACTTTACAATTGATTGAAAATAAAGAGAAAAGGCAAACAAAAAAGAATCATGTATTATTATACCAGCAACCAATCTTGGCACAAACACTATATATCCGTAGAAAAAAAAAACTCAGAACCCAAATATATAGCACAAATCTCTCAGGCTCTCAGTGTTATTGGTTACTGATGGAAGTTACCATCTCGACCTTTCGGGCTATTCTCGCGCTCCTTGTGCTTCAACAACAAATTGCTGGCTTCGTTGCATTTGCTGAGACGAGTGATAATGTAAGTAAAAACGTCGAAACGATCATTTTCCATATTTGTTAGGATTGTATTTGGCTTGAAAATGTGAAATATTTTTCATTTCTAGGTGTATATTGTGTACATGGGAGAGAAAAAGCATGAAGATCCTGTTGAAACCAAGAAGTCTCACCACAAAATGCTGACAAATTTGCTAGGAAGGTGTGAGAGGCAATGTTGTTGATGTTGACATTAAGTGCAAAAAGTTGCGCGATTAGCGAGGGATTTAGCTAAGGACATTTCCTCGCTAAATGGTTAGCGACGGATTTAAGTCTTTAGCTATTTTCCGATCTAAATAACGAAATCAAGTTTGTAACTATTTTTCTCGCTAAATAGCTTGGGATTTATTTTTTTTTTCTCTCGCTAAATTACTGTTTTCTTCTAGAGATGATTTGAGTTTTGAAATATTCGATACCAGACTCAAATTTGTTTTATGTTTTGAAGCAAAGACGCGGTGAGGAGTTCGATTCTCTGTAGCTACAAGCATGGCTTTTCGGGGTTTGCTGCAAGGTTGACACAGTCTCAAGCAAATGAAATTGCAGGTTAGTAGTTTTGGGGTGACGCCTCGATTTATCATAGATTTTATTGCCGTTAGGGACATTTTAGTCGTCTTCATCCATTCGATAGATTTGATTCGTTACATGAGAAATTAAACACTTGTTGTTATAATCTCCAGAGTATCCTGAAGTTGTCGAAGTGTTTCCAAATCGCATTCACAATCTTCACACTACCCGAAGTTGGGATTTTATTGGTCTCCACCAACATTCATCGGAAAGTGTTTTAAGTGACAAATACATGGGCGATGGAGTTATTATTGGTGTCATAGATTCAGGTACGTACAACACAACTCTATTGATACGTACAAATATTCAAGAGTTTAGAGTTAGTAATATAAAACAATCGATAATTGGAATCGAGACTATAAATGTCATTCAAATAATTTAACGTGGAATTTAGGACTTAATGTTTGTTCACTTTATTACTTATTGACACGTGCATGTAACTATTGATAAGCACTATCGCACACAACAAATATTTCAAACAATGTTGTTATATTATAAACATGAATTCATACAGGAGTTTGGCCCGAATCTGAGAGCTTCAACAACAAAGACATGATCGGTCCAATCCCTTCGCGGTGGAAAGGAATTTGCCAACAAGGCGAGCGCTTCAATTCCTCCAATTGCAACAACAAGCTCATCGGAGCTCGTTGGTTCGCGAAAGGCATAAGCGATCACACAACAACAACAAAATCAATGTTGAATGAGTTCATGTCGCCCAGAGACTCAGTGGGCCACGGCACCCATACAGCTTCCACAGCTGCGGGGTCACTCGTCATAAATGCAAGCTACCATGGGTTGGCGCCAGGTGTGGCCAGAGGAGGAGCTCCCCTGACCCACCTGGCGATCTACAAAGTTTGTTGGAGCAACAACGGATGCTCCGACGCTGATCTTTTGAAGGCGTTTGACAAAGCAATACACGATGGTGTGGATATTCTATCCGTTTCCATCGGCATAGAGGTCCCGTTGTTCTCGTACGTCGATCATCGAGATTCGATCGCAACGGGATCATTCCATGCCATGGAAAATGGAATTGTTGTGGTTTGTTCAGCAGGAAATGATGGACCATTCTCCCAAACAGTTGTCAACACTGCTCCTTGGCTCCTAACCATTGCAGCCACTAGAATTGACCGCGCTTTCCCGACATCCATCACTCTAGGAAACAACTACATTATCTGGGTACGTAAACTAACTAAGGTAGCGTTTGAATTAAAATTTTAAATTTATTGTATACACGTTAAAGTGTTGTCGTTTCCCAAAAAATCGATACGCAATTTTTTTATGGCATGAGAATTGCTTTAAAAATTCCTTGTTCGCATTCTCCTTTTAAAAATTTTAGTTCCAACGCTACTTAAAATATTCTCTGACATCTTGTAATGGATCTATCGTACAGGGCCAATCTATAGATGTTCGAAATCATAGCAACAAGTTTCAAGGTCTCACATACTCTGAACGAATAGTCAATAACTCCGCCGATTATTCAGCGTAAGACCTAAATGTGGCGTTTGGATTTATAAAATTGAAATGAAAACGAAGATCGGTAAATAGAACCGAATTTAAATTTCAAAAAAGAAAAAAAAAGTCACTCTCGTGACTATAAAGTTTAAATACAAAGACGACAAATTATAATCTCATTCTAATTCATAACTCTCAATATTAAACAAAAATTATAATTCAATCGACTAATTTAAATTTTTTTCCCATGTCGTCTGTAGTAAAGATTGTCAGATGGGAAGTCTCAATGCAACATTAGCAAAGGGAAAAATCATAGTATGTTTCTCAAAATCTGGTGTACAAGATATGGTGTCTGCATCTATTGCCGTGAACGAAGTCGGGGGAGTTGGGCTAATCTTTGCACAATCTCGAAGCGATGGACTAGATGTGTGTACTCTAATCCCATGTGTTAGAGTTGATTTTGACGTCGCTACGCAGATAATTTCCTACATCAGAAAAGCAAGGTAAAAAGATTTAAAAATATACATGTCTATACATGTTTAACAATTAGATCGAACATCACGTCAACTCACATAAGATGATTCCTTGTATAAGTGTAATAATTAACTTCTCCATCTATTTCACTAAGGTCTCCGGTCGCAAGGTTGGGATATCCTACAACCGTCATAGGGGAATGGGTAGCTCCACGAGTCGCAACATTCTCAGCCAGAGGGCCTAACACAATTTCCCCTTCGGTGCTAAAGGTACGACCTATATGTTTCAATAGTGAGCTACAAAAGCACGGTTAAGGTAAGGTTTCGATTAAAAAATAGAAATAAGACTAAGAATCCCGTTCTGCTAATCAAAACGCAGAGAACGAATGTCTCATTCTCATTTCTAAACAAATTTTTTTGATTCAAACGCTACAATGTTTACGACTTCATTTACTTCTTACGATTCTTGTTGTCCTCGTAGCCCGACGTAGCTGCGCCGGGAGTGATGATACTAGCTTCCTATCCACCGGGCACAGGAAATCACAAAAATGCATTCAAATTATTGTCAGGAACATCCATGGCATGTCCACATGTTGCAGGAATTGCAGCTCTAATCAAATCTGCGCATCCCAATTGGTCTCCTGCAGCTATCAAATCAGCCATATTAACTACAGGCAAGTGAACTTTAACAATGCCATTTTACACCTTTTATTAAAGGTAAAATATTTATGCGCCTCCTGACTGTTTGTCTTTTATGTCTGAGTCGGTCTCTATTTTCACATTTTTTTAGATAATGGACTGACAAAGTTATATTTTTACTCACTTGTTGAGATTCTAAGTTAGAATCTCAA